>CACRXK020001018.1:0-62156 GCA_902702795.2 Paramuricea clavata | reverse complement strand
TGACTAACACTATAATAGTCTACACACAACTTCGGGATCTTCAAAGCTTCACAAAAGATGTCCAGCTCAATATTGTAAGCATCTTAGAAGCATAATAAAAACATTAATTTGGCGACTTATCATTTTTGCCATATTTACTAATTTAGCCACAAGTGCATGACTAACTGGAAAACTGGAAAAGCTTTATTAGAATTAGCCCTACCGTTCCCTGCGCGGCTTTTATAGTGACCCTTGGCTTTGCGCACAAAATATCAAACTCACTTCTCTTATCTCTCCTTTTACATCACCGCGATATCGCTCAGGAAATTTAGTACTTCGACAGGATATCAATAAGCCGCATCCTTGGGACCGATTCCCTGTTTCTAGAAATGAACGAAAATGTAATGACATTTTACAATAAAGCTTTTTATTTCCAAAAACATTACGATGCGCGACGTACTAAAAACGCAAATTGTGCAAAAATCCAGTGAACCAGGTGCAATTATGTATATAACGCGTGTGCCCATCCACAATGAAAAAATACCGTATAATTCTAGGAGGTTTACCACGCTTCTTTAGCCGATCTTCAACACCAGCCTCAATATTCTTGATAAAGTTTGTTCCATCGTAACTGAAGAGAAAGAACAAATGCATGGCTTTCTATAACGTCAACAAGACGCTCAACGGAGCGTAAAGTCGCTGGGACGATGGGAATAAGCACAAGTGATACCACTTAAGAACAGCGTGTTTGTTTTTCCGAAAACATTGAATCTTGAAGTTTGAAGTTTGCCTGGCAGTTAGTACTAATAGTTAAAACAAGTACAACCATGTAGCAATGTTGTTTTAATAGTCCCTGGTTTGGTAGAAAATGCGGGTTGCGGGTAGTTTTTGCGGGTTGCGGGTAGTTTTTTTGCGGGTAGTTTTTTTTGCGGGTAGTTTTTTTTGCGGGTAGTTTTTTATATAGAAACTATAAGTTTTTTATATATTTGCTAATTCAATAATTATGAAGCCCCAGTTACACGATACTGGATTTGCTTGTTACTTTATTACCTGCGCCGTACAACGAGAACGAACGAATATCATTGAAATCGCGAAAGCTGATTGGTTTACATACTTAAACATGTACGAATGGACCAAAGTCTGAACGAACGAGTGAACGAATGACGCAGTTAGTATTAGCCGAACTATGCCTATGGGAGATACGTTACAACCAATACGTTACAACCTACTGACAAAACAGGCATGTCTTATTACGCTTATAAACCTTTATCAAGTTCAAACTTTGGTATACGCTATTCGGTGTCACGCGTGTAAACAAGTATTCTTTCACTCATTGCACGATCAAAGTATTGACAGTGTTTTTGACGGGGAAGTGTTCTGTGAAGTGAGCATATTTTTCTTGAAGTTAGAGCGCGCAACGAATACTTTGTTAAATTAATTTGATAACTTCACTAACTTGTGTTTTAGTGGACGATTTTCGATAAAACAAACGAACACGCTATTACAAGAGACGGTCAATACCAGCGCAATTCGAATTTTATTGCAATTTAATACGATGTTTATTATAAACAAACTGCCAGGCAAACTTCAAGACTCAATATTTTCGAACAAACAAAACTTTAATGGTACGATGAGGATTTCTAAAGTTGCATATTTCATACTGCGGTTTGCAGAGTATGAGAAGGCAAGAATGTCTGTCGACACCACTTCTGTCATGAGCAATGCCGCGTTTCCTGTTGTTTGCTGTCGGCCATATATTCGCGAGATGAATAACTTTTTGTTTGTGGTATTGGGAATGTTTTTCACATCGTGAAGTAGAATACAAAATTTTCAATTTTTCATATGGAATTTCAAATGTTTTTAATTTATCGTGATTTTGCGGATTTAAAAAAATATATATCCTGGATTGCTGTATATATAAAAGCAGACGGACAGGATTGACTGAAAATAACGAGAATGTTTCTGTTATGTTTTATTCGTGACAGTATTCCGTTGTGGCGTTGTACTTGCGACATGCATGGGTGTTCCTAGGCTCAATTTAATTTAATTGTCGAATCATAATAAGACGACCGGTGATTCCGAAATTTCCGTACTAAGAAAGATAATTCTGTCCTAGCGGGCTTTTTTGGTGCGTTAGAGAAATTATTTTACCCGTAAAATTGAAGTCGAGCGTTGTAATTTTGCTATTGTCTTAAATATTCTCTACTTTATAGCGTATTTTCCCCTTGGCATATTTTTTGGACTATAGCTAGGCAGCTTGCAGGATATTGAAAATCTCACCTCATAGTATTTAGCAATTTGACATAGATATTAAATTACAAGTATACACAGGCGGCGACAGGACCACGCGCAGAGACTTTTGTAGCAGTTGCCTGTTGCAAGATGTCTTTTTTTTTCTTTCTTGTCCGTTCCAATCCCCGATAATTTTCCTGAGTGGAAACTAGCCTTTAATTAATAAGCATGTTTAATTCGTAGCTGTTTATGCATAACCATAGTCATAGACGATCAACGACATTTAATGACGATATGCAGTACTACGAATGTCATGGAGCTTAGCCTAGTACACTATAACAGAAAACGCGCAAAAAATTTGAGTTTGAACTTGATAAAGGCTTTATAAGCGTAATAAGACATGCCCGTTTTGTCAGTAGGTTCTAACGTATTGGTTGTAGTAGGCATAGTTCGGCTCATACTAACTGCGTCATTCGTTCACTCGTTCGCTCAGACTTTGGTCTATTTGTACATGTTTAAATATGTAAACCAATCAGCTTTCGCGATTTCAATGATATTCGTTCGTTCTCGTTGTTCGGCGCAGGTTATAAACTAACAAGCAAATCCATTATCGTGTAACTGGGGCTTCATAATTATAATGTATATTTTGGATTTTGTATTGTGTAATGAATGAAAGGTTGTATAAATAAATCTATTTTTGTGAAGGAAACTTATCAATGAATTAGCAAATATAGTTGTGAAAAACTACCCGCAAAAAAAACTACCCGCAAAAAAACTACCCGCAAAAAACTACCCGCAAAAAACTACCCGCAAAAAAACTACCCGCAACCCGCAAAAAACTACCCGCAACCCGCAACCCGCATTTTCTACCAAACCAGTTGACATGTCGATTTCTTGCTAAACAGCGTGACGATCAATATGGTTCGTATCTAAATACAGGGAATTTTTAAAATTTTGTTGGTATTAATGGCCTAAAGAAACTCATCAAGCATTTGGACTATGGACCTTCAAACTTATGCCAAGTATTTATTCGATTGATTAGCTCAACAACTGTTTCTAGGCTCGTTTTTCATCGATTTCGACATTTTGTCGACTTCACGATAATGTGTCAACATATTTGCGTGTTGCAGCCTGTGGACATGAATATTTTCGTTTGTTTGACCATAACACTTGTCTTCATTGTTTTAATCCTTGATTGACAATATATTCATTGGTCTCAGAGTCCTAAACTTAAGGAATATGGATGACTTTGGGACAGAATGATTTTGTTTAATGTTGCTGTTCAGGTATCAAAATTTATGGGCATAATTATATGAACTTAATTGTTTTTACTTCATCTGGCTCACTAGTCACAATTGGGCCCGATATTACCTGGCTACGTGGGAGACGACATTTGCCAGTATGTCCTATCCTATCCTGCTACTATCGGCCTGGCTAAGCGTGAGGTTTCCATTGCCAGAATCCTGGCTATATGTAAGCCAAGAAATTCACCATATACAATTTGCACTGTATCCCAAACAGGCAACATGATAGGCTTCAAGCATGTGTTCTTGATAGCCTCGATCATATAAACAGGTCCCCAGTAGATCCCGAAACTATAATTGAAACATTTTAATCCATAAATTTGTGCATTACCAGAATACCTGTACACAAATGAATATTTTGCACATATTATATAATAATGCAATCCAATATTAAGCCCCCAGTAACCTTAGAAATAGGCCTCCCTTCCAAAAATCAGATTTCCCTTCCAAAAATAAGCTCTCCCTGTTAAGGCTGCCTCGTACCCAGGCGTCTCTTTGTAAAAAAACAGTGATGCGCATATGATGAGTTTACATGAAGTATTGTAGTGGGGAGAGATGGGCGAAGGGGCTAATGGGAAGAGTGCACTTAAACCATACTTGACAGCCCCTTCGCGCGTCGCATGCCTGAATACTTCATGTATAATTATTTAAAGCGCCTGCGTACGAGGCAGTTTCAGGGCTAGTTTGTCATTTGCCTCACAGGAGTCAGGCTAACCTGGCAAGTGTTGGCAAGAAATTTGTGTGAAATGCTGGTTAATTTGTTAATGGCAACAGCTTCAGAAGGCTTATATTAAACAATTTCTTACTTACTTGGGCCAAATTGTGTATTATAACATGATTTTTAGTCGAGTAAGCTGGCCGGTTGGCTATCTTATGACCTTTATTAGTGTGAGACTCCCAATGTAGGATATAAACTTGCTCAAGCAGATGCTGGGCCAATAAATTTAACCAGGCTGTTCCATGTGAATGCAATCTCAAACATATATAAAATTAATATACGAGGCAGTATCTTACCATGAGCAGGTGTATATTTAGCCCATATAAATGGACAAGACCAGCTAGCCCGGTGTGATATTATACTACTGACAATACCTGGTTGATTCTACAAGCTAGATTATGGCCTAAAATGTTCCAATTGTAGTTTCAGGATCTGTTAAGGGTCTGTTGATATGGGACCCTAAAGGCAAGTTCATGTTGACGGGTTGTGGGATAGAATGTTTACTGTAAATGGTGAATTTCTTGGCTTGCATAGTTGGCATTCTGGCAACCGATACCTCGTGCTTAGCCAGGATAGTAGCAGGATAGTATATCGACAATACTGGCAAATGTTGTCTTTTGCCCAGCCAGGTCATAAGAACAGGCCCCATTTGTGACTAGTGGGCCAGATTAAGGATGAAACAAATGAGGGTCCTATGGCTATGCTATGACTATATATGTCCATAAATTTTGATATCAGAACAAAATTTCGATATCTGTCCCAAAGTTATCCATCTTCCTTAAGTTTCGGACTCGGAGACCAATGAATATATTGTCATTCAAGGATTAAAAACAATGAAGACAAGTGTTATGGTCAAACAAACGAAATATCATATTCATGTCCACAGGCTCCAACACGCAATGTTGGGGCCATTCCATTTAATATCCACACCCCCCTGTGGACGAAGTTACTGATTTTGCGGGACCCCTTCGGAAACGGTTTTTGGGAAGACCCCCTCGGAAATTTGCTATTTTTCGCGGAACCCCCTTGGAAATTTTCAATTTTACTCAAGCCCTTCGGAAATACTTGTTGACGAGGTTCCATCACAGAAGACCCCTTCGGAAATTTTGAAATTTTTCATCCCCCTTCGGGAATTTTGTATAATTTTCTTACCCCTCAGAAACAGACCCTGTTGACGAGGTTGCTGATTTTTTACCCCTTAGGAAATTTTCAAATTTTTATAACCCCTTCGGAAATTTTATATAATTTTCTTACCCCCTCAGAAACACTCCCAGATTTTTTACCCCCTCGGAAATTTACGATTTTTCTCAACCCCTCGGAATTTTTCTCAACCCCTCAGTGGGGGCCCTAACCCCATCAGAAATTTTTACATTTGTCTGAACCCCTCGGAAATTTGGATATTTTTCCCAACTCCCTTGGAATTGATGTATCCGGCATACACTATGGGCATACACTGTAGCCTGCGTTGCAGGCGTTTAGTGCGGGCGGAAGAAGAGAGGGCGTCGTCGAGGAAACGCCTGCCGAAATGGCTATGACAAATTTGTTTTTGACCGAAGAAACTTCGGCTTAATTCCCATTGGTTAATCTCGTTGATGGAAGTAATTACATAACTCAAATCGGTCAACTGTCAACAATAATTTTGCCTGTGTATCGAATAGCAGATAGCCGTATATATTTTCATAAAAATATGCCTGTTACCTGTAATGCTTTGGGGAAACTCTCATGGCCGTTCCTAGACGCGATAATTGGGTGGGTGTATATTCATATATTTGTGTTCTGTCCGACGGATTTCATTTGAAAGCGATTGATTTTACGGTATGTGAACATGAATATATGAAATATCCCCCCCCCCCAAGTTACGGCCCTGGAAACTCTCTGATATTGCATGTTTAGACTATTTAGGCTTAGATCGAAATTTAGTTGAAACCAGAACTCTGGAAGTCTATTATTAATTTGCTACGTGGTGAAGACGCCTATTATCGTGCTTCTTCCTACGCCAGAGCCTTTTTTAAGGATTTTCCCGGGGTTCGGGCATTTTTTGAATATATCAGAGGGGGATAGCAATGGCTGAAGGCCACGTGTGGCCGACATACCACACATGAATAAGGGGTCTGTGGGGAAATCTTTGAAATTTGAAGCCCAGAAATGCCATTTCCTCCATATATTCTGAGCAACCAATTTTGCTCTAAAATTATAGGAGGATGCCAATGGCCGAAGGCCTAAAAAATCCCAGAAAAAAACCCTGCTGGTTTGTTTGTATAAATTTAGGAAAAAGGGACTTTTCCTTGCGGGGTGGGGGTGGGGGGGCACAATGTGATTTCGTGGGGGGGGGGTACAAGAGGGGATTGGGGAGGGCATTTGCCCCCTAGCTTGTATGTTAAAAAAGGCCCTGTCCTACGCCTACGGGATACGGAAATGTTTGGTCTTTGGCAATAGTTGCGATTAGCTAAATGTCAGCACCAGCAGTGATTGAATATTTCTGATAGTTGTCTTGTTATTTGTTCACTTTAAAGTATAATTCATTTCAAGACCAGATATGGTTGAGGCTACGTCACTTGGCATTGCAACTATATGAAGTTGGACGATGATTTTTAAGAATACATTTCAAAACATGCTCAACTGGTATTTGCTACGGTAGAATACGTTAAACAATCGTGGTTCACGAGCCTTTTAAAGGTTAGGTCTGTTTCATACGTCGCACTATCGTCGAATTTAATTCAGACGAATTTAATTGAACGAATTAAGTTTTATCCGTTATGTAACCTGAATATCGATCGTGACTAAAACACCACACGAGTACATACGAGTAACATACGAGTAACACAAAGGTACATACGAGTACATACGAGGAACACACGAGTACATACGAGTAACATACGAGTACATACGAGTAACATACGAGTAACACTATCGTCGAATTTAATTCAGACGAATTTAATTGAACGAATTAAGTTTTATCCGTTATGTAACCTGAATATCGATCGTGACTAAAACACCACCACGAGTACATACGAGTAACATACGAGTAACACAAAGGTACATACGAGTACATACGAGGAAAATACGACTAGTAAACTTGTTTTTAGTGTTTGTAGATTGAATACAGGCAAAAAGATCGTCTTCCCTGTCGAAAAACGTGAAATAGACTGAAACCGGCTATCTTTAAAACCCGGAACGGGGAATGGGGGAACGGGGAATGGAGAAACGGGGAATGGGAGAACGGGAAGTGGAGGAACGGGGAACAGAGGGAATGGTGGGGCGAGGGGGAAAGGGAGAAAATAGGAGACAAGGGGCGGGGGAGGTCTGCCAGATTCTATAAACCACAACTTTGTAGTTTGTACAACATCTACTTTTAGGTATTCTACCTAGATAGTTAGATACATGACACAAACCATAGGCTTCACATATTTCACAGCATGGTTTGCTTTCAAAACCCTGTGAGCATGCACAAAACCTAACTCACTAAATGCATCTACTTAAAATAGTACTAGGTGATAAACTTACAATCCTCACATAGCCTCAATCATAACATGTGGCTAGGCAAATATACGAACTACACAGTTAACTTATACCGTGACGACATACGACAGTTCCGAGACCGAAATACAGGACAACAGGGCCTTTTTTAAGGATTTTCCCGTGGGGGGTATTTTTTGAAAAGGGATCTTAGATAATATATTAGAGGGGGATAGCAATGGCCGACGGCCATGTGTGTGGCCGACATACTCCCCCACGGAAAATGTTTTAAATTTGAACCTTTCAAATACCATTTCCTGCTTTATGAGCGTCTAAATTTGCTCTAAAATTTATGCTAATTATACTTGTATTTGAAATAAAAGAAGGAAAAATGCAGATAAAATAAAAGAAATATTAACAATAATTTATCCAATACTTAATAATATTAGAGGGGGATAGCAATGGCCGGGCCATGTGTGTGGCCGACATACTCCCCCACGGAAAATGTTTTAAATTTGAACCTTTCAAATACCATTTCCTGCTTTATGAGCGTCTAAATTTGCCGAATGAATAGGGGGATCTGGAGGCATTAACTCCCCCAGAAAATTTTTGAAATTTCAAGCCCAAAAATGCCATTTCCTGCCGTCTGAGCATCTAAATTTGCTCTAAAATTTATGCTAATTATACTTGTATTTGAAATAAAAGAAGGAAAAAGAAATATTAACAATAATTTATCCAATACTTATCATTAAAGGGGGATAGCAATGGCCGTGGGCCACGTGTGTGGCCGACATACTGCGAATGAATAGGGGGATCTGGAGGCATTAACTCCCCCTGTTAGAAACACGTAGGATGCGCACGCGGTGACACAGTCCTTTAAATCGATTTTGTTAAACAAGGAGAAAGGAGAAAGCCTAAAACTTACGTTCCGTTTATCAATTTGTTATTCTTCGCTGGTTTGTTTGTATAAATTTAAGAAATAGGGACAGCGAGCCTCAGAACATGCATTTTAATTTCCGATCAGCCTGCATCAGAGCAAAGTATCCAAGCTTTCTTGGCGACGTTCTCGTTCCTCCAGACTTTCCTCCCCTTTTCAAGGTGGAGCACGTCCAAAGGCTTGCAGGAGAGTTCGGCTGGGTCCTTTAGAAACGTACTTGCCAACTTAAATTGCTAACTTAAAATCTGCGTATTTTGAAGTATTTTGTGTTTTGTTAGTTTTGCTTTGTAAGATATTTAAAATAGGATAATCACTTTAAGATATCATATGGAGCATAAGGACCGCCTTGGGCTTGCATCTAGTCCTTAAGTTTGTTTTATTATATAGCAAGTATATTAGTAATGACATAAGCAATGTTATTATTATTAATATTACTTAATGATCGGACATAAGCAATGTGGATTGACTTTTTTATGATACGCTGTACTAATAAAGGAAAGCTTCGCTAAATTTCTTTACTAGTTTTAATTCATTGAGCGGTTTTCTAATTCCCAAGACACCAGAGTCCGTTTTATAGTTTCGTAATTCCCCGATTCCCGTTTATCCTGTCGAATTTCTGTTTCTTTTTTCTGTTCTTTTCCCCCCGTACATATGATTAATATTACGTATTAATAATAATTCATAATTCCTCGATCCCCCCCCCGTTACTCGTTCCCCGTTCCCGCATTCCCCGTTCTCCGTTCCCCCATTCCACATTCCTCCATTCCCCCATTGCCCGTTCCACCATTCCACGTTTTTCGACAGAGAAGACGATCTTTTTGCCTGTATTCAATCTACAAACACTAAAAACAAGTTTACTAGTCGTATTTTACTCGTATTCTACTCGTATGTACTCGTATGTTCTTGTGTTTTACTCGTATGTTACTCGTATGTACTCGTGTGTTACTCGTATGTACTCGTGTGTTACTCGTATGTACTCGTATGTTACTCGTATGTACTCGTGTGTTACTCGTATGTAGTCGTATGTACTTGTGTGTTACTCGTATGTTACTCGTATGTACTCGTGTGGTGTTTTAGTCACGATCCCTGAATATCAGGCTCTATTTTACAAATAGAGCCTGACACAAAACTTAACCTGATCGCTTTCCACCCACAGCAAAGTTTATATTTAGTATCCAATCAGAATGTCGCAGGAGAAATTTAAATAAATTTCACACAACGGCAACAACAATCTAATTATAGCATAGCAGCCCACTAAACGGCTGAATTTAAATTAAAACTGCAATGAACTTATAAAATTAACAAAAATAATCACAAATTAGCAAAACATATTGCAAATGTAGCTTATATTAAATCGCCACCCGATTGCTCTCTCCTCCGCAGAGGTTTCAGTGACTACAATGAGCTTTTATACATGGGCGCTTACCGTATTTATCAACAAACTGACATATAATTATAAAGTATATATATATTAAGTATACTTTATAACTATACGTCAGTTAGTCGATAGTGCAATCTGATGGCGATTTAATATAAGGCCTGGTTCAAACGTCGAATTTTGCATGTGTCGAATACAATTCGCATTTCATTCGAGCGAATTCAATGAAATTCGACGTTTGATTCAAACGTCGCATTTTGCATGCATTTAATTCGCCATTGTAAGTGTTGTAGAGTGTAGACACGCCCCTTTGATAGTTTTAATAGATTGACATTTATTTTTAACCTAGTTGTGGTTTTACGTAAACAACAAGAGCGAAGTTTCGCTCAAAAATAAACACAGTATGTCAGTAGGGCCATTTATACGACTATACCAGCGAAATTAGCCGTGGCTCGTCTTATTTAAAGCACGAAAAAATACTATGTAGTCCCGTATAAATGTAGTTGTTCGCGACTTTATTTTCGCTTGTATATAAACTCACATCAGGCTATTGACTATTTTTCACACAAACACACAAAAAAACCCATGAAATTATTACCATTCTATGTCCTACACGCGAAATTTGATCCATTAACACCACATGCCGTCCTTCTTTTACCTCGTTCCAGACTTTTTCCGCGAGCCCCACCCTAGCAGAATTGAATTCGACACATGCAAAATGCGACGTCTGAAACAGGTCGCATTTAGCTCGCACTTAGCTCGCATTATGCGACCGGTTGGGTCGAATTTAAAGTTAAGGTCGACCGCAATTAAAAACGTCGCATTTAATCGTTTCAGACGTCGAATTTTGCATGCACATAATTCAAGCAATTGAATTCGACACATGCGAAATGCGACGTTTGAAACAGGCCTAAGCTACTTTTGCAATATACTTCGCTAATTTGCGAGTATTTTCTAATTTTACTGCAGTTTTAATTTAAATTCAGCCGTTTTAGTGGGCAGGCTATAATTGTAGTTGTGATCGTTTAAATAAAATATATCAACAACAATAGTATAATATCTAATTAGCACCAGCCAATCAAATGACAGATTTAAAAAATCGTTTGTCTAATCGGCCAATCAGACGAAAAAGCCAGAATCTGGCTTTTTACATGCGCCGCGGTAAAGAATTGTATCAGGCCCTCCTTTATTCGCCGCCGCCAATTAATCCTGGCGAATGAAAACAAAAGGGTCTGATACTCAGGTTATCCGTTATGAGGTTATGACTCTACCGGTGAAAGTGCTAATTACAAAACGTCAATCTTTCTTAATGCGGGTGTTTGTATTCCGAGCAGTGCTCTCACTTTTAAGGAATTATCCTTAAAAATAGGAATTTTGAAGAGTTTTAAGGATTTTTTTAAGGAATTTAGGTTTTTGAGGATTTTTTTTAAGGAATTTCCGAAACATTTTATCCTGGACGGAGAATAACCACGCCACGCAAATGAGATTTAAACTTGAAACACACTATATGCACATAATTACATATATTCGTATGTTCTCTATGTCGTATAAAATCTACATATGGCTGTCTTTCCATTAAAATTCTCAAAAGTTAAATGTCAGTGTATGCTATTTCTTCTGAAATCTACAGATTTTCTAAGTTCTCAGGGCCGTAGCGACCGGGGGAGGGAGGGTGCAACACCCCTAATATTGCTCATAAACAATTTCAGGTAGATTTCCTGTAGATTTTCAGGTAAATTCAGGTAATTCTCAGGGCATAAAAAAGTGAACTCTATAATCTGAATTAGAGTTAACAATCAAACAAACTAAGACGTTGAGACTTGTTGTGGCAGGGGGCAATTGCGAAATACCCTTTCTGACGATCTGGAGACTCCAAATTTCCAAAATTTTCTCAATTTCCCATTAAACTGAAAGTAGCAATACTTATCTTCATTGTTAGGCAATACTAGTAAAATATTGGGTAGGAAAGACTCTAAAAATGCCATTTCCGACGGTCTACTGTAGAGACTTCAAATTTTCAAAAAATACGGTTTTAAAAAACGTTCAGTCTGAAAAATTCAGGTAAATCAGGTGAAAAAAACACTTTTTGCAACTATGTGATCAGGCCCTGTAGTAATTTTACCAATTTAAGGAATTTTAAGGAAATCTGAGGAATTTTCGAGCTTTTCCTAAGGAATTCGAAAATTTGATTGTGAGAGCACTGATTCCGAGTAATGAGTAATGAGCAATGAATTTTCGAACTTGACAGTGATTCCACACACTCTTTGCCTTGAATAATTATAATGTTGTGACGATGTCAGCAGTTTAAACTAGTATGATCAAATATGGCCATATAAATTTCGCTCATATATAGCATAACTCGTTTTTTACCCTGCTGCGAGCAAACGAACGACCTTCTATCGACCATGCGCGAAGATCACGTGATGGGAAGTCACTAATTTGATTTCACTTCCTGTAGTCCGTTATCTGTAAACAAGCGTGGTATAGTACTGTTTCATCTGTGGTTTTATTTGTTGTTTGTCAGTTTTAATCCAACGACTTTTTAATTCTACATGCAGTTCACAATTTATGTATCGGTTTTAATCTCGTTATTGCCAGCACTAAAATATTTTGAAATTGGTGCTTCACCGTACAGCAAAGTACAAATTGTGCATTTGAATTTCTGTTATATCTTTTAAAATTTTTGTATTTATCCGACAATATCAATTTTTTTAAATCGGTTTATGATCATGAACTTTGCAAGAAAACAGAAAAAGTATGATCGAATTACAGACATCAGTAAAACAAGATGACACTACTCGTCTCCGTACACGGAAACCGGGGAATCTTAACCTCTCTAATATTTGATGAGTATTCAGTATTGTATTGTAAATGGGGCGGGGGGCGGGAGGGGAATATGTTTTCGGATCGTCGGATTTCACAGAAAAAATTGTTCGTATTTCGGATCTGGCAAATATTTTACACGGATTTGCGGATCTTATTAATACAGCTGATTGCGGATTTATCTAATATTTTGGTTCGGATTGTGGATTTAGCTGGCTATTTAGTTCGGATCTTGGATTGTGACTTCATAGTAGAGCTTTTAGCGGATTCAAATTTAGACAAGACCATTGTCGGATCGCGGATTTTGCTTCAAATTTGGGCGGATCGGCGGATTTGTATACCCCTATTCACTCCCCTTGTGGATGAAAATGAAAGGAATTATTGCAACGGAGAGATGTTGTTTCGCTCAGCTTCTGAAAGTTGTATATCCCGTATCGGATAGGTGCTTTTTCGCGCCGCTACAGAAATCTATCTGGCATAGGGCAAACGCAACCCAACCAAATCACTTATAAATATTCAAATGTACGCATTTTTCCTCAACAGATAAATCCTAGTAATGTTGGTATTTGATACTATACAATAAACAGAAATTTGTGTGGAACGCATAAAATCTACTGCGTCCTTCCTCACGCATCTCTATAATATAGGGGTCGCCTCGAGTTGAGATTATTAACACAACATTTTCTCTATGAATTAATCTTGTTATTATTCACACCAATTTTCCTCGCTTGTGATTCGTGGCCGGAAGCGGTCGACATGTGCGAATTAAAAATATGGTTTAAACGCAGCGATTTGAGAGATTTTATTTTATAGCATGAAATAGCACTTATTGTCTCAGAAAAATATGTGTAGCCCGTTAATCTTGTCTATAAACCCTGCTTTTAGTGGTGTTAGATTGCTACCAACAATGTGTTATAGTGTTATTATTCACACAAATTTTCCTCGCTCGTGACTTGTGGCCGGAAGTAGTAAATGTTGTAAAATGAAGAAAATATAACCCTGTGAAGTTTGCAAATTTTCTATATATCTGTGTTACGCGTGGTAAAAGTAACCATGCACTTTTGGCTCAAAAATGCAATCTACCTATGTATTATTAGCCTGCGTAGCAGGCGTTTAGCTGACGGGCGGATACAGAGGGAACGCCTGCCCAAATTGGCTATGACAATTTGTTTTCGCCTATTAAGGATGATTGACGTTTTGTAATTAGCACCTTCACCCATTATCCAATCATAGTCGAGATTTATATTTAGCATCATGCATGCTTTTTGCTCGGCAACTACGGAGATTTGCAGAGATTTTATGTACTATTTAAAGCACGCGTAGGAGTGTTTTATCAGATATAAAGATGGTCTGATAAAACACGCACTGCGAATGTTTTAAATTGCTTCAAAAACGATCGATCTAGTATACGTTCATTGGCGAAGTAGCTTTCAAAAAATTCGGTGTGTATATGTAGAGAAAATCATTAAAATTTATGTAAATCAAGGGAAATCTCTATCACATATCAAGGATACGACACGTTTATGATTTTTCTTTGTGTTTTCCTCATGAATTATTGAGTTTTTGAAGCTATCTTAGACAACAGTCAGTCACAACGTGCAGAGCTTTTATCTTTTAAAAGACTCCTGAACCACGGTTGTTTAACGTCTAGTATTCTGCCGTATAGCAAATATAACAGTTGAGCAAGTTTTGAAATGTTCTTAAAATCATCATTCAACCTCAATGCCAAGTGATATAGCCTCAACTATCTGGTCTTGAATTATACTTTAAAGTGAACAAATAACAAGGCAACTATATTAACGAAATATTCAGGATATATTTAAAATGTATAATTGAAAGATCAAACTTTTCCGTATTCCTAGGAAGAATCGCGATAACCGGCGTCTTCACCACGTAGCAAATTAATAATATACTTTCTCTGTTCTGGTTCAACTGAATTTCGAAGGCTAAATACTTGAAATATAAGAAAGTTTCCTCGAAAGCATTAACAGGCTGCATATTTTTTATACGCGGCTATAAACGCGTCAACGCGAGCAAAATTATTGTTGACATTTGAGTTACGTAATTACTTCCGTTAACGAGATTAACCAATGGGAAGCTTTTCCGAAGATTCTTTGGAGAAGAACAAATTAATCATAGGCATTTGGGCAGGCGTTTATTTAACGACGCCCTTTCTTCTCCCGCCCGCACTAAACGCCTGCTACGCAGGCTAATGTATTATCAGTGAATGGCGCCCACATATGAGAAAAATAGGTTCGCACTGCGTACATGTGGCTAGCCTATTCAGCCTGTCGAATACAGCTGGAGTTCACAACCTGAATCCGGGGCGAAAGTCCTGAAAATGACCCCGCCCTGAAAGGCAGTGTCGACATAGCTCTAACTTCCGAAAAGCAAAAGCGACAGCCTTTCTGAAGTGCTTATAGTGTTTAGAAGGGTTGCTTTTAGGGGTGGTCATTGGAAAAATTTGTCTAAGTATAATATTTTACAAGAAAATGACCATGCACAACCACAGGTAAATTGCTAATTATGCATAAAATGCGAGGGCGAGCGCGCGGCCACCAATGGCGCCCATACTATTTCCTATTGAGTGAGTGAAAATTACCTTTTGACATTTTGTCCTTTTTCTCAAAAAATTTCTATACAAGCATATCCAATTTTTATTTTTGGATAATCGCTGGTTTTTTTCTGATATGTGGCTGAGATTTCTTACTAATCGAAGGACAGGAAGTAATAAAAACGGCGGCTTTTGTTGCACACCTTGACCCACGTTTGAGCGATAATTCTTGTTATTTCGTTTGTTTAACCGATCTTTGGAAGAATATTTGTCCATTAAGTGTGTGAGTCCTTTGGTGTCCGCCATTATTACTGTTTATAATTGTATATTTGTACAAGAGTCATCGCTCAAACGTCGGTCAAGGTGTGCAACAAAAGCCGCCGTTTTTTATTACTTCCCGTCCTTCGATTAGTAAGAAATCTCAGCCACATATCAGAAAAAACCAGCGATTATACAAAAATAAAAATTGGATATGCTTGTATTGAAATTTTCATTCACTCAATGGGAAATAGTATAGGCGCCATTGGTGGCCGCGCGCTCGCCCCAATGTTTTTGCACCCCCTGCAATATAGCGGCAGAAACCTTGGAAAGGCCTATTGCAATAAAATTTAATTTGGCTGATACTGATCGTGCCTGCGTTTAATGTAGCGCGTTTGTTTTGTCAAAAATAATGATTTTCCAATCTTACCGTTTGCGCTAATAGTCAACTAAAACGCAAGTACCGAATGTAGATTAACATGATATATTTATGTTGTGTTATGTTCCAAAATGCATTCACCATTCACGCTGCATTATTTGTGGTGGGATCATATATTTTGTGTTACAATGTCTATACTGTCATTCTTGCGATTTCGCCGATGTGCAAGTACAAGTATTCGTTGTGCGCTCTAACTTTAAGAAAAATATGCCCGTATTACAGAATACTTCCCCGTCAAAAACACAATACCTTGATCGTGTAGTGACTGAAATACCGCATTTTTACATGGGTGCCACCTAACGAAGTTCGTACCCACCGAATAGCATACCAAACTGTAAGATATTGCAGACTTGAGGAAATTAGATTATGTAATTTCAGAACCATCCCCAGAGAAACGAAAAACCAATTTCATATTATTCTGACACTGCAATAGACCAACAAAAAATTTGTTGGCTCGAGCGGGATTTGAACTCGCATCTTCGGGTATCTACTGTAAACCGAAGATACGAGTTCAAATCCCGCTCGAGCCAACGAATTTTTCGTTGGTCTATTGTCCGAATAATATGAATCTAGATTACGTAATGTCGAGCATAGACAGATTACGTAAATTTTCCCTCATACAACGACTATAGTTAGAATTTTTAGTTTTGATTACAATTTAAAAAAGTAGAATCTATCCGCAACCTGCATTTTCTATCAAACGATTATTTCCTTGCTAAAGCGATGTCCCGCTAATCGAAAATAGACCTTTTAGACAAAAGGTCTATTTTCTATTGGTTGATTTTGGAAATGGTTCAAACAAGCGTCGCCAATCATCCAATGCAACATAATTTAGTCATGCGCACAAACAAGTTGGGTCTTCATTACGTCCCATAATCCCTGTATTCGCCTACACTTGCGTACATAAATACAAATGTAGGAAATGTTTGTAATGTGGTGTTGCTAGTGATAGTAAAAGGTGGCATCAATACGCGTGCTAGCGCGCGTTATGAGTTTGGGCTCCCATGCTGCTAGTCAAAGCCGTCCATCGACTATTAGTGGAGTCCCTGAGGTTAGGGAGGGTGGCATCATAACTGCGATGAATGTGGGATGGGTGTCACCTATGGGCGCAACATATTTAAGCCAAAAAGATCTTTTCATAGGTCTTTTCAAAGTAGCCCGTTTAATTCTAAGCCAAAAGGATCCTTTCAAAAGGGCTAGATCCCGGCAATTTGACGGTGTTCGTCTGAATTAGGTTGCATGTTTTATGCTTTTTGGTTTGAAATCCGGCATAATTTTTCAAGAATGACTGGCTTGTTTTCAGCTGGCGTCGAGCAGGAAAATCGGAAAAGATAAGATAAAAACTTTATTTCAGGTGCGTAACACCTTACAATATAAACGGGTGGCCCTCAAATGTAGTATCGCTATAGTAAGCATGGATAATAACAAAGATTAAGACTGTGATGCATCATATATGCATGGTATCCCCGCTCGTTTATTAACTGAAAGCGCAGATTGCTCCTTCACTGCTCAATAACTCTCTACGTTCTGCGCGCTCACTTTTATTCAGGAAACTTCATGTAAGTTATTTGTAAATACTTAAGGAGGCACTGCGGAGGAGAGAGACGTTCTGCCGTATAATTTCAGATGATTTGAATTTGGAAACTATTGCTCCCTTCAGAAATTTTCAAAACATTCCCTACCCCTCGAAATTATCGGGAATTGCTTGACCCCCTCGGAAATTTTTGGAAATTTCTTGACCCCATCGGAAATTTTCGGGAATTTCTTGACCCCTCTCAGAAATTTTCGGGAATTTTTTGACCTCCTCAGAAATTATCGGGAATTTCTTGACCCCCTCAAAAATTTTCAGGGATTTTCTTAACCCCCTCGGAAATTCTCGTCAACAGGTAGTGCCCCTTCAGAAATGTTCAGAATTTTCCCCGGCCCTTCAGAAATTTTAAAAAAAAATTTGATCCCTTCAGAAATTTTTGTTTTACAACACCCCTCGGAAATTTTCAACTTGGAACCCCCTCAAAAATTCAGAATTTCAGACCCCTTCGGAAAATCTCGTCCACAGGGGGGTGTAGATATTAAATGGAATGGCCCTTGACACATTCTGAAGTCGACAAAATGTCGAAATCGACGAAAAACGAGCCAAAAAACAGTTATCGAGCTAATCAATTAAATAAATACTTGGCATAAGTTTGAAGGTCCATAGTCCAAAATATTTGATGAGTTTCTTTAGCCCATTTATAACAACACAATTTTAAAAATTCCCTGTATTTAGATACGAACCATGTTGATCGCTACGCTGTTTAGCAAGAAATCGACATGTCAACTTGTCCCGGCCCGGAAGTGTCCTGTTTAGTTGTTACACAGGATATTAATAAGTTAATGTGAAAATATGAAGATAAAAGTATGTTTTAAAAAATAAAACCTCTCAAACCTCGATTTGAAAGGCTTTTAAAAACGCTAATCCGTTCGGAAACTACAAATTCGAGGGGTGGTATTTAAACTTGCGCAAGGCAAAGTTTGAAGACCCATATCTTCGCAATCACGCAATTAATCAAAAATCGCCACGAGGAAGTTGAGGAGAATTCTTTTAAGAACAACATATATCAATTTCATGGAAAAAAAACCCGCTTGCAGAAAAGCTCTGAAGTAACCCCCATACGTTTGTTAACAAATTCCATGTGATGAAGCGTTTTACGCATTCTGATTGGCTTAGGGCAAAAATGTAAACAAAAGCGCTGATTGGTCGAGAACGAAATCCCCCCTTGTTACTTGGTGGTGTTTAAATGGCTATTAGTAAAACACGGAGCACGGAGCACGGGGCACGGAGCACGGAGCACACGGAGCACACGGAGCACGGAGCACACGGAGTACGGAGCACACGGAGCACGGAGCACACGGAGCACGGAGCACACGAAGTACGGAGCAGTAGAAAAACGAAAATACTTTATAATAAAATACACTGTTTACTATTACAAATTTTTGTTATTATTAATAAAGAGTTTTCGCGAATTTACACGTTGGGGAAGTAGGAAAATGGGGCTTTTACTGAAAAACACATATGATGCAAAACTGCCAAAAGCCATAGCATTTAAAATGGGATTGTGAAACTCGTTATCTTACATCCATCAAGCTTATGTAGTTATATTATATTCCGATTGGGCAACACATAAAGAAACACTTACTGTAGAGAACAGCCGATATATTTCGTTACCCCTGCCCAAAAATAGCCAAGTACCCATCTTTCAATGTAGCCGGGATCGACTGAACATTAAAGCTTGTCATGGAGAGAAGTGAATTTTCGGTTTATCCTTCCGCCCAGTGACCGGTGGCAGTGAGCTGTACGGCCGGCTAAGTTTAAACCGTTATAATATACAGTACATCATTACTGCTTTCATTCTTTCAATTCGTTTTGAATATTCGGAATCATTCACAATATTATAAAACTGTATAAGATGGCTGTAGAACTATAAATGCTGTAGAATGAAATAAAATTGGTTCGGTGCGCTCATAGCACGCTGTATAAACGATAAATCGGTAATCGCTACAGAAAAACTGAACAAATTAAAGTAAATCACAACAAACTGCAGAAGTGAGACAATTTTTGTATTATCACTGTATAAGACATAGTAGAACATGTACGAAATCTAAACAGAAGTGTGTGTGTATTCTATACTTTGAAACAACTAAATCAGAAAAATATACTAAAATTTGACAGTATTAAACTAGCTGCTTAGTTTTGAGAATTTAGATTTTAGGTATTCGTTGTACCCAGTAAATATTTTTGAGTTTTGAATTTTGATTCTCAAGCTGTTTTAATAAATGTGTATAAATCGACACTAACGCCTCAAAGGCGAAAAGGTGGGCAAGATTGTAACAATCGGTTGTAAACATGAGCAGTTTCGAGCATAAACATGGCATGGTAGAAAACCCGGGTAGCGGATAACCGGATAACCGGATAACCGGATAACCGGATAACCGGATAACGGATAACCGGATAACCGGATAACCGGATAACCGGATAGTATATAGAGATTTTTTCATGGGAAATACTTACGTGTGGTATTTACGCACGCGTTATAATCTGTTTTCGCAAATTAAACGAACGAGCGAGTGCAAAATTTGTTCTTCATAGACGATACAGAGTTTATTTATATTACACAGCGAAAAATATAAAGGTTTACATGTTTCATAAAGCGAGACAATCAGATAAACAAAGTCGTGTCGTACAAAAATACATCGGAAAATACAAATTTTTCAGTATTAATGAACAGGAAAGGAAATATCAATTTATTATTATTATTTACAAATATTTTAAAACGGTAGCTCTTCAGAACATCTATGATCCGTTTTTCAAGAGGCCGTTTAAACTAATATTTACAAAGTTTAATAAAAATTACATCTAAAATATAATATAATATAAATTATCACACAGTTAAAGTCTAAGAGAATATATACAAAATATTGTGTCCCATCGTCATTTCTTTTGAATCTCATTTGGCAAATTATTCCAGCATTTTGCCCCTGAGTAGCTAATACTTTTTTTGAGGAAATTAGTCTTAGGTTTATCCAGTTGAAAATTAATTCCGTTATTTCTAAGGTCATATTTTTCATTATTAGTAGGCCTTTCCCGATTGCGCTGAGCACTTTTTGAGCACTTTTTTTTTGTTTGGAGCACCATTTTGCATGTTGAGCAACGTTGAGCACTTTTTCGCACTTTGGGCAACATTTGAGCAATATTTCACATTTCGAGCGAATTTTGAGCAACAAAAAGTCAGCGATTATAGAATTCGATTCGTACCTCGATTAACTAAACATACAGTTCGAAGTAAGGTTTAAAAATTGACGGGTATTATACTATTATTTTATATATAATTTAGGTATAACTCCAAAAGAAAAGCCGTACAGCTGCATATGGATCGTGACTAAAACACCACACGAGTACACACGAGTACATACGAGTAACATACGAGTAACACACAGGTACATACGAGTACATACGAGTAACACACGAGTACATACGAGTAACATACGAGTACATACGAGTAACATACGAGTACATACGAGTAACACACGAGTACATACGAGTAAAACACAAGTACATACGAGTAGAATACGAGTAAAATACGACTAGTAAACTTGTTTTTAGTGTTTGTAGATTGAATACAGGCAAAAAGATCGTCTTCTCTGTCGAAAAACGGGAAATAGACTGAAACCGGCTATCTTTAAAACCCGGAACGGGGAATGGGGGGACGGGGAATGGGAGAACGGGAAGTGGGGGAACGGGCAACGGAGGGAATGGAGGGGCGAGGGGGGAGGGCAGAAATAGGAGACAGGGGTCGGGCGAGGTCTGCCAGATTCTATAAACCACAACTTTGTAGTTTGTACAACATCTACTTTTAGGTATTCTACCTAGATAGTTAGATACATGACACAAACCATAGGCTTCACATATTTCACGGCATGGTTTGCTTTCAAAACCCTGCGAGCATGCACAAAACCTAACTCACGAACTGCATCTACTTAAAATAGTACTAGGTGATAAACTTACAATCCTCACATAGCCTCAATCACAACATGTGGCTAGGCAAATATACGAACTACACAGTTAACTTATACCGTGACGACATACGACAGTTCCGAGACCGAAATACAGGACAACAGGGCCTTTTTTAAGGATTTTCCCGTGGGGGGTATTTTTTGAAAAGGGATTTTAGATAATATATTAGAGGGGGATAGCAATGGCCGACGGCCACGGTGTGTGGCCGACATACTCCCCCAGAAAATGTTTTAAATTTGAACCTTTCAAATACCATTTCCTGCTTTATGAGCGTCTAAATTTGCTCTAAAATTTATGCTAATTATACTTGTATTTGAAATAAAAGAAGGAAAAAATGCAGAAAAAATAAAAGAAATATTAAAGGTGATCTACAGTCCGATCTGCGCATGTGCACAAATGAGCCCACTTTTTGATACAAACAGTTTAACTATGTTTTGAGTTCTTGAAAAGCCTGATTGTTGTTTCTTGATCATTTATTATACTCTAGAAGCTTGAAAATATAAATAGTTGTCGAATAAAGCTCAATATTTTGGACACAAAAATGTAAACAAAGACTTTGTTTACATACGGACTGTAGATCACCTTTAACAATAATTTATCCATTACTTATTATTAAAGGGGATAGCAATGGCCGTGGGTCACGTGTGTGGCCGACATACCGCGAATGAATAGGGGGTCTGGAGGCATTAACTCCCCAGAAAATTTTTGAAATTTCAAGCCCAAAAATGCCATTTCCTGCCGTCTGAGCATCTAAATTTTCTAGAATTTATCCTAACTATACTTCTATTTGAAATAAAAGAAGGAAAAAACACACAAAGAATTTTAAAAATATTAACAATAATTTATCATTACTTAGTGTTAGAAACACGTAGGATGCGCACGCGGTGACACAGTCCTTTAAATCGATTTTGTTAAACAAGGACCAAGGATAAAGCCTAAAACGTACGTTCCGTTTATCAATTTGTTATTCTTCGCTGGTTTGTTTGTATAAATTTAGGAAAAAGGGACTTTTCCTGGGGGGGGGGGGTGAAAGTGAGCCTCAGAACGTGCATTTTCATTTCCGATCAGCCTGCATCAGAGCAAAGTATCCAAGCTTTCTTGGCGACGTTCTCGTTCCTCCAGACTTTCCTCCCCTTCTTCAAGGTGGAGCACGTCCAAAGGCTTGCAGGAGAGTTCGGCTGGGTCCTTTAGAAACGTACTTGCCAACTTAAATTGCTAACTTAAAATCTGCGTATTTTGAAGTATTTTGTGTTTTGTTAGTTTTGCTTTGTAAGATATTTAAAATAGGATAATCACTTTAAGATATCATATGGAGCATAAGGACCGCCTTGGGCTTGCATCTAGTCCTTAAGTTTGTTTTATTATATAGCAAGTATATTAGTAATGACATAAGCAATGTTATTATTATTAATATTACTTAATGATCGGACATAAGCAATGTGGATTGACTTTTTTATGATACGCTGTACTAATAAAGGAAAGCTTCGCTAAATTTCTTTACTAGTTTTAATTCATTGAGCGGTTTTCTAATTCCCAAGACACCAGAGTCCGTTTTATAGTTTCGTAATTCCCCGATTCCCGTTTATCCTGTCGAATTTCTGTTTCTTTTTTCTGTTCTTCTCCCCCCCGTACATATGATTAATATTACGTATTAATAATAATTCATAATTGCTCGATCCCCCTCCCCCCGTTACTCGTTCCTCCATTCCCCGTTCTTCGTTCCCCCCATTCCCTGTTCCTCCATTCCCCGTTCCCCCATTCCACGTTTTTCGACAGAGAAGACGATCTTTTTGCCTGTATTCAATCTACAAACACTAAAAACAAGTTTACTAGTCGTATTTTACTCGTATGTACTCGTATTCTACTCGTATGTACTCGTATGTACTTGTGTTTTACTCGTGTGTTACTCGTATGTACTCGTATGTTACTCGTATGTACTCGTGTGTTACTCGTATGTACTCGTATGTACTTGTGTGTTACTCGTATGTTACTCGTATGTACTCGTGTGGTGTTTTAGTCACGATCCTGCATATGACATTACAGTTAAAAAATTAGAACGTTGACTTTTTCGAGTTCTCTTTTTTTTTGTCGTAAACAACTCCATATACGGAAGTTTGTTCCATATATGGAGAAAGACGTGGAAACAGATTTTAAAAAATGCTGATTTTAAAAAATTTACGAAAATCTTAGAGGTAACTGTTCACAATTTTAGCACTTTTTGAGCACTATTTTGAGATTTTGAGCCGACTTTTTGAGCACTTTTTAGCCATTTTTGCCAGCACTTTTTTAGGATTTTACCAGCGCATTAAAGTAAAATTCAAAATATTACAGTCAATTTCAGCTGACTTTTCATCGTAAGATTCCGAACTTCGTTCCGAACTTCGCAAATTCGTTGCCATGTTCAAAAGTTCATAATGAAATTCACAAACAGGTTTGTAAACAAAGCCTCTGATTGGCTATTAAATCAAACCAACCAATCAAATGCCCAGTTTACAAACCTGTTTGTGAATTTCATTATGAACTTTTGAACTTGGCAACGAATTTGCGAAGTTCGGAACGAAGTTCTTAGGGACGATGTTTTCCGGCGGAATTGAAAAAGATCAACATATTCTTTATTTAGTGATGATTGAATTAATTAAACAACGACATAATCGATTCCATAATCATATATATTGGTAATGACATTCAACTTGCTTTCAATATTCGACAAATATATCCCAAAGACTTCGTGCGCTAATATTCCACTGCCTAATCCTTGTGTAAACCGTGCTTGGCTTTCTATTTGCCTTAATTTACACATTCGACTAACCCGATTCGAATGACACTGGCCTTACAAACATTATGTAAGCAACGACATACTCGATTCTATATACCATTATATGTTCGTCAACATTCCTTCGATATAGACTAACGTAAATATGTCCAATCGTCGCGCGCTATATCATTAATTACTATATTTTTATAATACGTATAAAATGTTTGATCATGAAACCACGGTATCAAACTGATATGTCGTGTTTAAATATGACATTACACGATATAAAACAGACCCCGTGCGCTAATATTAACCCCAATGACCCTTGTACAAGCTGTGATTATAAAAACAACGACATATTCAATTCTATATGCGTTGGAAATGACTATCGACCTGACAAAACATATTACAATAAAGACTTTACTAAGAATTTATACACATCGCTGTACAGTATGAGCGTTAGTGAACTTAGCCTATGGTCTATAGACGGTTCGTATTTCAAGGATAAAAGGAACCGCGCAGCAGGACACCGCGGACACGGAGGCTACAGAGCCACGGAAGATCGCGCTTCAGTCTCTCACATAGTGGTTAGCTGCGCATGCGCGGCTACCCACAAAAATTATGACATGTCATGTGATAATACTTTGCTTCATCGCTCCCTGCCGGCAGCAATAAATTGTGTCATTTTCCGTGAATTGACGTGCGGTAGAACTTTTAAAATGCAACAAACGCACACAATGCCAGCTCGTCTATTTTGCCTAATTCTTGTATCCGCATATATTTAGTCAAGCAAGCACGATGATTTGGTAGAAGTAGGCTAATTGCTGCCGAGCGTAGCTCGGCAGCACACTAATCTCTACACGTGGTGTGCTTACCACGTGACCGCCGAGTTTATAGCCGCTACAATCTCGATTTATGTCATTCTGTCATCCACGGACGGGCCAAAACTAGCTGTTTTGATATTATTTTTTTGTTCCCGGGGGGGTTTGTTCACAACATGGCGACTGTTATAAACGGACAGAAATATAAAAATCATAAAATAATGCGAATTTCCATAAAAATTCCGAGTAATATTTGTGAAGATGAATGGGTAAATAAAGCACGGTGTTATTTTGTGTCTCTGGCGCAAGAATGATCGACAATATTTTGAATAATTCAGGTAAGGATGGCTTTATTTCGTTCTCGTATAGTGATGTAGTCGTGCCGTGTGCCCTGTCTACCTGTCTGGTGATATATTTTATAATACATGAAGGCATTTATATTTAAATCTGCTGTTTATACTTGTTTAGTCACTTTAGTGTATTAAACTTCGATATAGAGGCATTGAAACAAAATGATTTCAAGAATATATCGGCAATTATAATACCCACTGAATCACTGATCTATTCCCGACCAAATCGACAGTAATGATTAATGCCTTTATGCTGATACAAGAAGCAAATGAACTTTTAGTTTATTTGTTTGTTATGTCACTTAATATGTGCAAAGCCAAAGGCGGTGAGTATATAATAGTGTTCGGTACGTTCTATTTCTAAATGTTTATAGTTTAAAAACAAACGCGGGATGTTGTTAAATCAGGCTTAACAAGATTCCTAGAGCTACCCAGTGTGGATTGTTGTCTGCATATATGGACTTATCAGCAATTACATGTAGTATAGCATATCAACTGACTTTTGTATAAGATATGACTTGTATAAGGCCTCAGTTATATATAAAGCCTATAAACATGATTCTACTGACATACATTGATATATTTTTTTGAATATTTTTTTTTTATTTGCCCATATAAAGCTAAATATATTTACAATCTATATTTTTACAAACATACATATGGCTGTGTTACCACAATAATGCTCACAACTTCAACTTCTTTCTAACAATATAGTTTTGCAGTTCTGACTGTTCTGAGTATGATCTTATTCATTCAAAAATATAAGCATTGCACTGTATTCAATGGCAAGCTATCCTGGATTCCAGAGCCTTCAGTTAATAATAAATTGAAATATCGTGAAGGCTCTGGTTCAACGGGAGGATTCTTTGATTAAACTGTGCCAATCACAAAACAGAATTAGCAGTTTTAGTACAGATTTTGGGCGTGTTAACCCATTAAGCGCCAGCGCTCTCCCCTTGACGAGTAAAATCGTCTGGCGTTAGACAGAGTAAAATACTCTGGCGTTAGACAGAGTAAAATACTAAAGTAGGGTGCATCAGGGTGCAATGCAACCCAATGGGTTAACTAGACACATGGGCAGATAGATCCAATCACAAAACAGAATTAGCAGTTTTAGTACAGATTTTGGGCGTGTTAACCCATTAAGCGCCAGCGCTCTCCCTTTGACGAGTAAAATCGTCTGGCGTTAGACAGAGTAAAATACTCTTCAAAGTAGGGTGCATCAGGGTGCAATGCGACCCAATGGGTTAACTAGACACATGGGCAGATAGATCAGTTAACCCATTAAGCGCCAGCACTCTCCCCTTGACGAGTAAAATCGTCTGGCGTTAGACAGAGTAAAATACTGTTCAAAGTAGGGTGCATCAGGGTGCAATGCGACTCAATGGGTTAATATAGTACATAACATAGGGTCATAGACATACAGTTTCAATACAATACAAAATGATTTTGAACAACGTCAAGGTCAATGAAATCATACAAAATGAATTTATGGAATATCAATTAAATGTATTTAAAACAAACATAATTTCAACATCCCAATAAGCAATAACATCCCAGTAAGTATAAATTCAACTATTTTAAATCAATTGTTTGAATAGCCAAATTAAAAGTTGTACGAGTGACAAAATCATTCAATAATATTCACATTTTATCATTTGTATTATGTGTCAACTATCAAAGTCGCACTGTTAAGTATATTAAAATATACTTTTCATAAGATTAGATGTAAGATATAATTGTACGAAGGTAACTGAGGAACGACGATGTGTAAGACAATAAATCATACATACAGTGAAAAACGCTCTTTTTGTAGCACATCCTACATGTACATATCGGCAGCATTTTCCTTGCGATAGTAACTCCTAGTTTATAATACAGGTTTTGCACTAACTTAGCGACTGTAGTATGGAAGCCGAACTGGCCCGCTAAGCGAGACAACCTGGTAAAAAAAAAAACACATTATAATTGGGTTATCTTTAAAACGGGGAATGAACGAATTAAAGTAAGCACAATCTTATATAGCACAAATTATATCAAGCACAGTGATTACTCGCAGCGACTAGTGAGCTGTGAATGGAACTGAGAAGAAGCAATATATATTGTAGTAGCAAAGACCAGGGGTTAAAGGGCAATCAGAGGTGACAGATATTAAACATGTGCGTCTCATTGACATACAGGCAAATTAAGATCAGATTTCATATCAAGTCGTCTGCTTACTGCTAGGCGCATTTACCACATTATTGCTGCCGCAGCGAGCGAGCCTGAAGCGAGCGAGCAAGGCAGCAGATCCTAATTTTGTTTTGTGGGTCGAAATCAAAATTTTCCATTTGGCGCATTGCATGACGGTACCAGTGAATTTTAACCGTGGTGCAGCGCGGTCAGGCATAAGGCAAACAGACAATGTGATCATCTTTCATCTTTGATCTTTTATGGAAAGCCATATGTAGCTGGCTTAAAGTGATCAAACGGCATTTTGTTGGGTGCTTTTAGCATTATACGGTGCATGGTGCTTTCGGCATTATACACGGTGCTTTCGCCACTATATTTATTTATTTATTTATTGTGCTTCGCTTCCAAACATTATACAATGAATGCATTAAAGAAGCTGGGACACCACAACACGCGGTGGTTCCCGCATTATACGCGGTGGTTCCAGCATTATACGAGGTGCTTTCACCATTTACATACGCGTTGCTTTTGCAATTAATATACGCAGTGGTTCGAGCACTATATGCGGTGCTTTTAACATTAGACGCGATGCTAGCTTTCATTCAACATTATTTCCATATTCTTTCCATGACATGTCTATGATTAGATTGCTTAAATTTGGTATGTGGTTGACAAATGCTTTTTGCCTATGGTCTGCAAGGACAATGACATGCTTGATGCTTTTCTGTGTATATAAATGAATATAACGCAGCGAATGCGCCAAGCAGTATAAACGCAGCTGAAATACGATATTTAATAAAATCTTGAATGTGCCGTATGATTTAATTATGTTTTAGGATTTACAAATGCTTTGTCTTTTGTATTTATACTTGTACTGCATCACAAGGCAGTACGTAAGTGAACAAATTCCACATGTGAGATTGTCTTGTATATATTTTTGCTTTCTTTGATAAACATTAAACACGCAAACTTTAATTAGTGAGACGCAATGTTAAATGTCACTTGCATGTCATTGTCATTGACCTTTAACCCCTGGTCTAATTGGCCGCTTTTGAAAATGTTGATCATGACAAACCGCACTCCTTAATTATGCAAACTTTGTGTTTTAAAAACGGGTAGGATAAAACGCGGATACGGATGGATGGACGGATGAATGACGGACGGACCGGACGGATGGCATATATATGTCATATAGTCTGCGCGCAGCCGCGTAGGGTAGTTAGTGGCTTACTTCTTCGCTGGTTGTTATACTTTAAAATAACCTCGTATATACCGAGAAATCAATATTCCGAGTATATAAATATATAAACTGGGATGTTACACTGATAGCTTGTTTACATTTCCTGGAGCATCAAATCTTATGTTTAACCACGGTGGTTTAACCCATTAGCTGGCAATGCGCCCTTCCCTTGTCCAGCGCCAGAAGATTTTACTCGTCAGTGGTATAGGGTACTGCCAGTAAATGGGTTAACAAACCTATCTGCCAATGTCTCTTGTTAATCCATCAGCACAGTAATGACCCCTACTTTAGTATTTACCCTGTCCAACGCCAGACGATTTTTAATACTCAGTCAGTGGTAGGGTACTGTCAATAAATGGGTTAACCTGCAAGGATAACAATAATAGGATGTTTCTGAAGGACTCGTTCAACACCCTGTAGTTTGTCTTTTGCTGTCGAAGGCAGCATTACTGCCCTGTGGGTAACCTAGTATAGACTATATACACAGATTTATCACACTAAGAAACCAAAATTTTATAAAAATATAGAACTGACAGTGGCCAAAGTCCAAAACAAATGTAAGCGTTACCGTAACATTAGACTTGAAAAAGCTTTAGAAATTCGATAAAAATTCGAAGACTCGAGCGAGTTTAAAATTTGTGTTCTGCGCATAGAAAGCGCGCACGACCACAATTCCATGCGCTAAATAAAATTTAGTTCAAAACCCCCTCTCTGCACATATTAGGCTGCTGCTACGCTCGCTCGCTTCAGGCTCGCTCGCTCCGCAGCAATTACGCTTTACTTCAACACTACACTTGCCTAGCTTTGAAGTATGCGACGCAGGCTACACTTGCGATAACGGAACGAAAACAACTCATAAGAATATTTAATAAAAAATCTTCAAAATGTTAGGGTTTTTTCTGATTTCGTCCATTCCCCGTTCCATTCCCCGTTCCATTCCCCGTGCCATTCCCCGTTCCATTCCCCGTTCCATTCCTCGTTCCATTCCCCGTTCCATTCCTCCGTTCCATTCCTCCGTTCCCCGTTTTAAAGATAGCTTTATAAAATGTAACATAACGTCATAGGATGCATGGTATGGCCACAGAATACTACACAGAAGTCCATCTCCATTGTTTTTAGCGTAAGCTCTATTCGTCATGATTCGTCACTCAGCAAGTACCGTAAACAGAAGCAGTCACCCCCTGGAAATACTAAAAATGGCGCACGTCCAGGGGGGTGACTGCTTCTGTTTACGGTACTTGCTGCGTGACGAATCATGACGAATAGAGCTTACGCTAAAAACAATGGAGATGGACTTCTGTGTAGTATTCTGTGGTATGGCAGGATATTGAGCTCGAAATGATATTACTGTTTGATTATTATTGTTTTTATTAATTTTTTATGGTTTATTTAAAAATTTCACAAATTCTATTCCGATGTTGCAAACATGTTTCCCGGCCGTATATCACTGCAATACTGCCTGACACGAGTTTATTTCTTTCAACAGGCCAACTATGTAATATATGCATAATTGAAAAGTTAATCATGCGTAATCATGTTAATCATGCGTAAAGTTAATCATGAGTTAATCATGCAGTCCAAAAATTAGGGATGGGCGATACCAGGATTTTTAATTCGATACCGATACCAATACTTTTAAGATCGGTATCGGCCGATACCGATACCTATTTCGATACCAAAATGAACACAAAATTTCAATTTTCGATACCGGAAGTGAGTACTTAAATTGCTAGTATCGCTACTTTCGATACCTGCCGGTCAGCGGCGTAAAAGCATTACGTTACAGTATGCGACCTCCCCCCCCGTCGCCAAAAAAATTTCGGTCAGTGTACCATTTTAGGGGTTAAAAATTTTTTTCGGACATACCAAAAATTTTCCGGACATCAACAATTTTCCCCATTTATCAAATTTTTTTTTTCTAAAATCCAAAAATTTCCATAATTTTCTAAAATTTTTGTCAATTAACCTCATTTTTTCCAAATTCACACTTATTTTTGTAATAAAGTCTTATTCAACCAAGAAGTGAAATTAAACAAGTCATTTAATTAAAAAAGGGTGCAAGTATCGAACGATACCACGTCAGTAATCGATACCGATACCGCTGTTTGTGGTATCGCTGGTATCGAATACCGAGTACTCGGTATCGCCCATCACTACCAAAAATTATGACACATGATATTTTAATACATTGCTACCTCGCTCCCTGCGACAACAATAAATGATCATAAATTGTGTCATTTTCCCTGAATTCACGTGCGGCGAAACTTTTAAAATGAAACAGACGCACACATTGCCAGTTCGTCTATTTTGCCTAATTCTTGTATCCGAATATTTGGTCAAGCAAGCACGATGTGAACATATACTTGGTTTCGCATCCTTGAGCTTTGTCAGTCACCATCGAGTGTTATGGAAGCTTGGCAAAGAGCTTCAGACAAGAGGACACAAATACACTCACATTTTACCGAATTTTGCGAAGGAAACCTACGACGACGTGAACATAAAGATATTCAATTCATCGTTAACCAACGAAGATATTGAGGATTGGTTTTTAAATTTCGCGAGAGTCGGCAACTACAATAAGGACATGTTCGCATTATTTCACTTGGTAACCAAAACAATGCCAAAACTCGAGCAGATGTTTCGACAATTCTGTGAGGACTTTTTAAAAAATGAAAGCTTGATTGCAGAACTCAAAGCAACTGTTGATTTAGTACTGTGCGACGTTATAAACGAGTGCTGTGTTATTCTGGCTGATATGTTGAATGTAACTCGAGTAGATGTGTCTACTGCGGGTTTCGCCACTGGGATTGGTGTATACGTCTTTGCTTACCCCCAAGCACCAGTATATGCGACATTAGAGGCCTCCATATTATTGCCAAGCGCAAGCAAATTTTCGTTTATAAACCGACTGAAAGGTTTTGTGACTTGCATGGGTTTTTGGCATACTTTCAGGCCTGGACTGGAAGATCTCTGGGAGAAGAACGCGAAAGCTAACTCGAAGTTCAGGGATGCGGCAACTGCGCGCAGAACGCATGGTATTGCACTTATCCCGCATGATTTTGTACTTGGACTGTCTCGTTCTCTCGGCGCCAATATTAAAGTAATCGGGGCAATTTCACCAGAGCCTGCGCGAAAGCTTCCAGAGCGTTTGGATAAGTATATGAGTGAAAATAAGGTCGTCGTAGTGGTCTCATTTGGCACAGTTTTCTCAGACTATCCAATAGACCTTGCTCAAAGTATTGCGGATGAACTGAGCCAGGTGTCTGCTGCGGTTTTATGGAAATATTCTGGTACACTGCCAAAAAATCTCGGAAACAATTTAAAGATTATTCCATGGATTCCTAGAAACGAGTGTTCATTTAATGACATTTTAGGCCATTCGTCTACCAAAGTTTTTGTTACCCATGGTGGGATGAATAGCTTTCAGGAAAGTGTCTATCATGGGATTCCTATGGTTCTCATACCAATGGCAGCTGACCAGCCCAGACAGGCTGATGTGGTACGATATAAAGAGCTTGGTGTGGCCATCGAATGGAAGTCTATAAAGGCCAATGGCAAAGTGTTGCGAAATGCTATCAATGAGGTTCTAAATAACAAAGTTTATAAGGAGAATACTAAAAGACTTTCAACAATAATGCGGGACAGAAAACAGACTCCAAGCCAGGAAGGTGCTGATTGGATTGAATATGCATTACGTCATGATGGTGCCCCTCATCTCACCAGCGAAGCAATTGATTTACCAGAATATAAATTGCAAATGTTTGATGTTTTCATCTTCCTTCTTGTCGTAATATGCCTCGTTATTTATCTCATACTGCGTTTGTGCTGCTGTATTTTTCGTGCTTGTGGGAGAAAGATGCAAGTTATTAAAGAGAAGCAGACTTAACGAGCCTGCACCTTTTTAAAACATTTTCCATTACTGGTGTAGACACTACAACTTTTTCGCCTAATCAAAAACATGGTCTGCAATATTATTCCGCTGTATCATTCTTTCAGATTTAAAAAAATGTTTTTATAGTAAATTTTTTTAGTGTGGTTTGCAATGCATTTAACTAACTTATTCAATTTAAATTAATGTAATTCTGCAACACAGTCATAGTCCTGATCTAATTCAGCAATATATAGTCATAAATCCCAGCTACCGCATTACAGAGCGGCTCTATATTGTGTACAATTCATTGAAAAATTGGCCTGAATTATACGCAAGATCACTGATTATAAAGTAATCGTAAAAGTCGTAAAACATTACTCTAATTCCTTGTCATACGGAACTCAAACAATTTCTTCATTTGTCAACGAATTTTACCGCGTTTTTCGGTGGATTTTGTATTTATCCTACTCTGCACTTTCTTGGATGTTGACTTTGTGTTTTTTTTCGTGCAACGTCTCTGGTCAGAGGTCAGAGGTGGAGTAATATCGAATATTATACGTTACGGACTTGCGGGATGTAAACAATGTTGTCTGAGTTAGCGCATCGCATGCTCAGAGAAGACCATGTGCATTAATGGATAACATTTGTATTTGTGAGTAATACTTGTGTTTCATTGAACATCACGAAAACGTGACATATTTGTTTTTAAGAGCTAAAAAAAATATGTCGCAGTATGTTATGAATAACTTGTTATCTTAGTGTTTTAAGTGTGGACTTAATTGACCATTTAATTAACTCAAATGGTCAATTAAGTGCATCAGAAAGACGAAAATCATGAAGAAGATGATGTTCAAGCTCAGAGCTGTTAACGCTTATGAGAGCAAACAAATTAAACTACAGGGTGTCTCAAAAAAAACTCAATGGAAATTCAACAGGCTGTCGTGCATCACAAACGTGGCTAAACAATTAATTTTTTACCCAGGACGAAAGAACAGTTGTTTAGCTTTTCAATGATACTCTTTTTAAATCGTAAAGATGAGTAATGGCCACATACTCGTAAAATAAAAATTGCCTGTCAAAATCACATTCTTCAACCGTTGGGAATTGCATGGAAAACAAAACATATAGACAATTGCCAAGAGGGAATTAAAATTGAATGTTAAATTGTCTAAAATGAGCTCAACTCGTCAATCTTCGTCTTAGTGAGACAATAAAAACGTCCATTAAACATGGTTCAATTAACCACTGAACAGAGAACATTCGTAATCAAAACGTCTTACGAAACAAATAGCTTGCAGTAAGCTTGCGTTGCTTTTGGATTGATTAACTTTGCATAACTAATGTAATTTCAATTTCCAACGGTGGAAGAATGTGATTTCGACAGACAATTTTTATTTGACGAGTATGTGGCCATTTCTCATCGTTACGATTTAAAAAAAGTATCATAGAAAAGCTAAACAACAGCTCCTTCGTCTTATGTAAAAATTCAGGAATTGTTTAGCTAAGTTTATGATGCACGACAGTCTGTTGAATTTCCATTGCGTTTTTTTTAGACACCCTGTACATCTTTCTATTCTATTTACCTCCGAATGCAAGACTATACTATAATCCACGTATAATGAAAAAAATTTCCGGTCAGCAACCCTAGGTCCGTAATTTATTTTCTCACTCTGATAATTACCGGTTGTACGATAGTCTTTAGTGAAATCCATCTACTCATGATTGCATGTGTTTTATTTTATGTCAGGTAATTCTTGGAAATGAGGTTTTGTTACAGTTTGCCATCCAAATCACCATGGGAATGCAGTATTTGGTAAGATTTCTTTTTGTGGTACAGTGACCCAAGTTTTATAAAATATATACCTAATTTAAAATTACAATGATGTCTAATTAAAATAAGAAAGTTAATAAGTACTAAAAAGTGGTCACCAAATATTATCAGAGAAAACTTGCTCTTGTTAACTACGCTTTTTCTGGAATTATTGCAGGAAAGTAAAAAGCTCGTGCATCGTGATCTTGCAGCTAGAAATATCCTCGTAGCCACTGAGTCGCATGTGAAGATCAGTGATTTTGGATTGAGTCGTATTTATGACGACGATTATTACCGAAGTCACAGAGAGAATCAGAGATTACCAATTAGATGGTAAGTACCTTATTATAGGAAATTAACGATGCACTTTATTAATGCGGATTTTAAAGTGTCTATGCGACAATTTTTTTTATGATTGGATTGCAAAGTTCATTTAAAATCACAATATAACTTGTTTTCTAAAACTTTGTAATATTTCCTGTATGTCAAGATTTTCGACTTTGTTTGATATACAAATGTGACTTAAATGACGTCACACTGCATAATTCGTTTTACAGAAGACTGTGTTGTAGCTTGTTAAAATTCTCATTATCTCAAATTTACAGACGAAATGATCGCTTTGATAGCTCTTAAAGTATGTCACTTTCAATGTCAGTGGAATTATCACATGTTTGGCAAGGAAACGTTTTCTTTCTAAAAATCATTATGCAGTGTGACGTCATTTAAGTCTGATTTGTATATCAAACAAAGTCGAAAATCTTGATTTACAGGAAAGATTATAAAGTTTTAGATAACAAGTTATATTATGATTTTAAATGAACTTTGCAATTCAATCATAAAAAAAATTGTCGTATAGGCACTTTAAAAATTCGCGTTAATTTAATTAATGTTAATTTATGTTATCGTTAATTTCAAGCATGCAAATTTTAGTTATTGTTAATTAAAAAGACCTTGATTTGTTTTATATAACACGAACTTTTTTAACTCATATTAAACCTCAAAACAAAAACATCAGTCCACCTCTTTACTGTCACTGTCGGCAGAACCTTAAAGGACATTGGCACCCAAAATTTTTTATTACTTATATCTATTAGGTATACTTGCGGACTATTTAATTTCATATTTTGGCCGGTTTGTCGCGTTTCGTTGTTGAGAAAATTTGATAAAAAGTTCAACAGTTGTCCGCCATTTTGAAAATAAGCGCGTATGCTAATTTATGCCACAAAATACATTATCTGACGTCATTGGCTGGGTAAACACAATTTCATGACAATAAACAATACCGAGTATTGCCACGCGTAGTGTATTTTGAGCCGAAACAAAAGCCAGCAAAGTTTTACCAAGTATGTAACTTGTTTGTAACACTATTTCTCATAGTATATATCCTACTCCGTGTTAAATAAACGCAGAAATTCGAGTGTAACAAGACAAATACTAATGCAATATTTTATGATCAATTACCTGTATTGTAAATTGCGCCATTCCTTGCTTTCCCAGTCGCTCGATATGTTTTTATCTGATAGTGTAGACTTATCTTGTTTGATTGCGAAGAGTGTTGGCCAGTATAACGCTCAAAACGGCATATTTTTAGCTAACATAACACGCACGCAATAGAATTCTCTCTTGTAGTTTTGGTGCTACCCATCCAATGACGTCACAAAGTTCATTGACCCCCGAGATGATTTTTCAAAAAATATTTCCAAGATGGCGGCGAAACAAAGTTTGCATGCATTTTTATTTTCACTCGTAGACTAAAATGTTTGAGAACGAAATGATAATATTTTCATAGTTAGGTCGTCAAGTAGGATTGAAATAGCCAATAAAAATTTTCGGTGCCATTGTCCTTTAAGCTGAACTATATATTTATATACATTGGCTTAAACAGTGACTGTAACTTTCAACGTTACAGTTTTGATATATCTACTCGCGTACTGTTTTAATTGGTAGTATATAATATTTAACTTTTGCTGTTGTGTTTATATTCTTCGACTCGCGTTAGTTAAATTAACTTGTTAACCATAAACTGTCAGATTCGCGTTAATGTAACCAGTTTTAGAAGTACCTGAAAGCAATTCGCGTTAATTAGATGACACGTTAATTTATGTCGCGTTAATAAAGTGTATCGTTAATTTCCTGTAATAAGGTAATACTGCTTCTTTGCTCTACACTGGAAGGAGAACCTTCCACAACTTCAACTGCGCGGACTTGATATCTAGCTAATCTACTCCAGTCGTCATAGTCATAGATTTGAAATATTACATCCAGACATTCCAACTCTTCCGATTTTACCGGGAGTCTCCCGAAAATTTATGCAATCTCCCGGTCTCCCGATTTTTATCAAATTCTCCCGATTTTTCAGAATATTCAAGAAATATCATTAAAAAAATGATAAATATACTGTTTTTAGCAACATAATAGTCTGTCTTGACCTTTTTTGAAGTTACTTTATGGCAATTTATAGGATCACTTATAACAACATAGTCCCAAAATGCAGGAAACGCCATTTCAGAAGACTTAATTTTTATTATTTTTTCCCAGAAGAACTAGATTTCAATTAACTGAACAGTCTCCCTAAATTTTACCTCCAGTGGTTGGAATGTCTGTACATCCCATGCTGTTAATTCGTATAGGTTGGCTCCTGAGTGTTTGGAACAAAAGAAATTCACTGTTTATAGCGATGTTTGGAGTTTAGGCGTTACCTTGTGGGAAATGTTTTCTTACGGGAAACGTCCTTATGAAGATTGGAAATTCAAATTTACCTCAGAGGTCAGTTTTGATCACTTACTTTTTCTTTCCCAGGTTTTTGCACTGGCTGACACTTCGCGCAGCATTGGGGCAGCGAATTATGTTCCCAACATATGAGCACCTTTTAATTTGTACCTGGAAATCTCAGTTCTTGGAATTCTGCTGCCTTATTAAATTTCATGAGTAATATTTACCTTAATTTATGGTCCACTGGTTGAAAAATTATTGTGAATTAAGAGAAAATTTTTCAATTATGGTCCACTGGTTGAAAAATTATTGTGAATTAAGAGAAAAATTTTCAAAAATATCATTTCAAATTTTTTTCCGACGGAAAATTTGTGTGTCGGCCAATCACATTTTACAAAATAATCTTTCTGCGGAAAATTTTCCTGAGTGGAATGGACCTTAAAGGCGGTTTTCCACTAGGCGAAATTTTTCGACCGAATCGAAATTTCTCTTTGTTTCAGAGCTCTCGAGCAGAACTAATTGTAAAAAGACAAAGAGAAATTTCGTTTCGGTCGAAAAATTCCGCCTGGTGGAATCCGGCCTTTAAGGCCCATTTCCACTCAAGAAAAATTTCAACGGACAGAAAATTTTCCGAAAATATCATTGTTAAAAGTTGAAAATTTTCAACTTCAAATTTTTTTTCCGACGGAAAATTTGTGTCGGCCAATCAAATTTTAAAAAATCTTCTTTCTGCGGAAAATTTTCCTGAGTGAAAATGGGCCTTTATGGACCCATTGCACTGACGTCACAAATCCTTTGAGTGTCCTCCAGATGCTCCCTAAGGCAGCATTTACACTGTACCGTTTTCGTAGCGTTCTCGTATTGTTCGAGAGAACTAGTCTATTGTCTTGCGTTCCCTTGAGGATTAAGAACAATACGAGAACGCTACGAAAACGGTACAGTGTAAACGCTGCCTAACAGTATCTGTTCGGGTACAACAACCACATTCAGCGCAAAAATTAACCATTTTAATACAAAATTATAATAAACTTTTACAAAATTTGCTTTGTTTACAAAATTTATATTGTGCATAGATTGCCAATTTGTCCTCCAGGTGCATCGTCACCGGCGCTGTGACGTCATGTGCAATGGGTCTATACCTTCCTGTTGAGAGTAGTAATCCACAGACCCACATTACACGTAGGACCTCCTGACATGGAAATTTAATTTCTTGCAGTTGATTCAAGCTCTAAAGTCAGGGAAACGACTTCCAAAACCGCCAGCCTGTCTTGACGATGTTTATGCTAATATTCAACAATGTTGGGAATTGAAACCGTTGCAAAGAATCTCATTCTTTCTTCTTAAGACAATGTTGGAGGACATTCTAAAGGATAAATACGCGAGGAAACCATATTTTCTTTAGCTTTGCGAAAACAAAAATATGGCTCTTGCAAACCAAACAAGGTTTGATAGTTAACTTACCTGCAAGCGAAATCAAATTATCTGCGTGTTTGGTCAAGCACCTAAAATATTTCCCTCGAAAGTGCATGAACAGTCATTTCAGAGACCACAGGGGATACTCTATCTCTCTTTTTGCCCCCCCCCCCCCTCTTAAGGTTTCGGAACTACCTACACCCACTTAGTTAATTATGTTCTTAGTTGAGCTTAGTCAATTTATTTGTGTGTTTATAGTTAAATTTCACTATTAGTGAACAATTAGTAATATCTCAAAGTTAAGGACAACCTGGTGTTTATGAAACAGTAACGGAATTTTAATCTTTGGTTAGAAATTATGTGGTGTATAATATAGCAAACTTTACTCTGTAAGAAGTCCAAGATTTCTTTATATTTTAAGGTAAACTTTTATCAATTACCATATTTCCTCTAGGCCCCTGGGGGTTCGTTTTTTTCCAATTGGCTCTGGACGGGAGGCTTGTTATACATTTTACCATTATGTAGCCGTGTCAGTAAACGATATATACACAGCAGTATTAGTAAATGCTATCTAGAACATATGTATTTATATTTCGCTACAAGTTTACATTTTTAATTACTAGAGGGTAGGGACTTATTCCTTTTCAGCAAGTCTGGACTGGGGGCTAATTAGGAGGTGGGTGTTAAATAGAGGAAATAATATGGTAAGGGTGTACAACACCATAGATTACAAATAACTGTAGCATCAAAGTATTCAATACTCATATAAAGTTTAAGAGAAAACATTGTTTCTAATCTACTATAAGCATTTGATTTTATCTTAAACTAAACTAAGTTTTTACCAGATGGCTCTGTCAGTTGGTAGCTGTTCTTTCTAGAGGTCCAGCAAGAGCCATTCTCTATTAGCTAGTCCATGGCTAGTCGTAGGGCCTCACCTATGGGCCTCACAGAGAAATTCGAGAGCTCGGGACAAATTTTTAATTTGGGGCCTCTTATTTTTTTAGCACCAGTAAAATTAAGGTTCAAAAAAAATTCTTCCAAATAATTACTCGCTGGGCACTGTGCCTGGCGAGTATAGGTTTCGGCTCGCATTTTTCTCCCATACAATGAAAGAGAGATTTCGAGCCAAGTGGATCGTGGTCGATAGTCACAAAATAGAATATTAATGACTGCCTAATTAACCCAATTTATCCTTTTCAAAATGGCGGCCTTTCGTGAGTGGGCAAAATGTTTCAGACAATTTCGTTAAGTTTTTCAACGATTTGTACCTATTTTCTATGGATTTTGCATTGTGTCTAACTCTGAACATTCTTGCTAGTTTAGTTAATGTATTTTTCTTGGTGCACGACTCTGAAAAGCCGAAATTTGAATCGTTGAATTCCCGTGCACGATCATATAAATATACTGAATTTGAATATAAACGAGCCAAAGACAATTTCAAGGTAAAAGGTTATAACTTAAACTACACAACGTAGTTTTAATTGATAACTACTTTATGAGAAGCATATTGGTGTCATATCAATATAAAATATATCCAACAACAGTCCCTAATAGTTAGCTGTGGAAACGTGAAAGCTGTAGAGTGTAGTGTTAATCTTTCTCAGCGAGTTAATATTACTTTCGAGCGTCTTGTTAACTTTATTTTGCCGTGACTTTTTATTTTGCCCTGAGTTAATTTCATTTTGCCGTGAGTTAACTTTATTTTCCCACGAGTTTATTTTGTTTTGCCGTTGCAGTTAATTTTATTTTGCCACGGGCATGGCTCAGTTTAGTCAGTTACTTTCGCTGTGGGCCACATATTTTATAGCGCCGCCTGGGGGACCACTCTTCCAAGCTTGGTGGGATTAACGGATCACTTAATTTAGCCAATCAGATTACGAGCTTTTGTGGATCATGATCAAGGCGGACCAGAAAGTAGACAGGTACCTACAAAATGGTAAAATAGCTGGTGTCCTGGCGTGAAACTTTATAAATAGAACTTAAAAAAGTTTAATTTAGGTTTTTAATCGTGTTTTTAAATTTGATATGACTATTATGACATAAACAAGTAGTAATGGTACATTTTTCACTAGATTTTTATAAGTTAGATAAAAGCACAAAACACACTGCTAACTTTTTTAGTCGCAATTCAATTGATCGGTAAATCAGAACAGAAGATCGGTTGAGCGGTAAATTACAAATAATTTTTTTAAAAACAAAAGTACTCCATCAGTCCATACTTCCCGACTCTGCTAACTCGGTCAAATCCGAGGTCAAATCCGTCTCGTGCTAGCCGCTAGAACGCCGTATGTTAGCGTTTAGGCTAGATTTTGGCTAAACCCAACGTTTAATATCGTAAGAAGCGAGTCTCTATAATTGGGAGACCACATGCCCCAATGCATGCCCCCCAAGTTCAGCGGCCGCAGTGGTTCAGTTACCAACTGGTATCGAACGAACGATGGGGGGGAGTGCCGGCGGCCCCCAGACCATTATGCCTGGCACCCTTTTCGCAAGATCCTATGATCGGTAACTACCACACACAAGTAAAGGTAACAATTCGGTATATAAGTACGTTACAGTTGCGCGGTGCACGTGGGACGCTTCAGCTCGGTGTTTTCAAACCTTTGAAACTAACGCATGCGTGGGCATCATCCAATCAGGACGTAGGAAAATATCGCGCCGGTCCCGCGAGTTCGAGATATGTGCGAGACGGCTCAGAAATTTGAAATTTCAGTGTACAAATTAACAAATATAAAACATTTTCCGTGTTGATATACAGTTATATCAACACGAGTGGAAATTGGGAAAACGAGAAATTGTGTGGAAACACGACGCCCGAAGGGCAGAGTGTTTTCACACAATTTCGAGTTTTCCCAACTTCCACGAGTGTTGATATAACTATATATCAATACGGAAAAAATGTTTTATATTTGTTTTATAATATAGCAATGTCAAAAGCCCGAAGAATAAGAAAAATTTCCGTGTTACAAGCGGCGGAAAATTTCCCGTGTTGACATGGAGTTACATCAACACGGCTCTTAGCCAATCAGCGTTCAGAATTTACAAATGCTATATTATAAATATTATTCACATGTATTTGCTTGTCGAAGGTTAAAATCGACTGGAAAAGATGAAGGCGAAGTGAAATCTACACCGTCAATTTATATAAACCAAGAGGTTGCACCGCTGTTGGTTTCTAGCCCTCGTTCAACTTTCTAGTACTGATACAAAAGGTACAAAGCTTTATATTTTAATATTTCATACTGTTTTGTTTCCTTTTTTGACGATAGTTGATGAGAAAATATTCTTGTCTAACACTTGCTTCAATTGTCAATAGAGGAAAGTGCTTAGTTTGGCTAATATTTCGGTGTTTATGAATCCTATTAATAATTATTAACTTCCTTTATATTAAACCTGGATATAAAGTTTCTAAAATATTGCACATAGTGTATGTACTCTTGTGAGAAGTATCTCACTTTGACTATAAAGCCTAACAAAAAGGTGACCAAGGTGATATCAGTAAGATTCAGCTAGGATGTGTGAAAAATTGGACAGCAAATATACTGTAAACTGGCCTCCAAATATAACCCCACTTCCCCCGGTAAGCCCCATGTATATAAGCCCACCATCAATCTCATTCCCCGAGCCTGCGATCCTCGAGAAGGAACACAAGGCTCTGGGATAATCTGTTTCAGGGAGGAATCTGATTGGCCGTTGAAATGGAATGTGTAGTTCAATCTTAGCCAGGATTCCTGGCAACGGATTACCCCAGAGCCTCGCATTCCTTCCCGAGGATTCCAGGCTCAGGGAACGAGATTGGCCCACCATATTCATTAACACTCAAGCAATACCGAATATAAGCTGGCCCTCTGTGTCTAAGCCTGTTGGTTAATTAATTACATAGAAATAACAGAAAACAAACCCAGATAATAATATTTAGTCAGGGGGTCCACTCACGAAAGTGATTTTCAGTGGAGCCCTGGGTGGAATACTCTGTTTCAAGTGTGGGCGGAAGCAGGAAAGATGCAGGTGAGCACACACGCTAGGAGTGCTGAGCTGCATCTTTCCTGCTCCTGCCCACGCTTTAAACAGAGTAACACAGAGACGACTGGGGACAAGTCAGGGCACAGACCACTCAAACTGAAGGTACTCATTCTACATGTTACTTAAAATGAACTTGTAGAATTGAAACCCCAGGCATATTGCAATGCCAACATGCAAGAGATCAGAAACATACAGTACATGGTAGTTTGAACACACACAGAGATATAAAATCTCATATAATTTTAATGAAATAAAATAACACACCAATGACATAACTTTATAAAGTTTTGGTTCTGATCTTGTCAAAACAAGAAATACTGCCTGACTGAGATAATTTTGTGGCAAGACTAAATACAAGTAATTAGTTGAAATCATTGTACACATTTTGCTGACAGTTCACATAGAAACTCCTTTTGTTATAGATATTAAAATCATTTTAATAGTATTTGGTAAAACACCAGTCTCTCAGTCAGGCAGTCCAATGTTATAAGTCTTCGCTGGTAGAACTGTTGGTAATTACTAGTCCATCATCGTCACCATGAGGCCCCTCCATGGCTTCGCAACTGGAGTCACTACCTTCTGACGTTGACACACTGCTTTCATCTGATCCTAGAATGAAAGTGGTCCAGTACAATTTGGTATATATGATAGAGGAAGGTATGGAGTATTTGGTATTCTGTGGTATGGTATAGTATGATACAGTTTAGTATGTCATAATACTACAAGGTGGTATGGTAAGGTACGATTTGGTATAGCATGATGTGGAATGGGTGTGGTACTGTATGCTGTGATACTACACAAGTGCATTATGGTTTGGAATGGTATATACAGTTTTGTAGTAATGTATGGTATGTGATGGCTTGGTATATTTCATTGGGTTGTTCCAGAAAAGATCTGCACCACTCCCACAGAGGAATTTTCTGTCATTTAACTTCCAATTTCCTCTGTAGGGGAGGCATACCTCCGATGTTTTCTCATATTCTGGAATGACCAAATATGGGGTGGTACTGGCATTGTATTTATGGTACAACATACTCTGGTTTTATACCTTGAGAATCTGGGCTTAGAAACGCAGCACTCCTTGCTGCCAAACTGACATTGGCAACTTGCTGAGGCGCAAACCTAGAACATAACAATAACAATATATCCAATAATTTAAATTACAAAATCAGATCATTTCATACATTGAAATTGCACCTACTGTATCATGGTTTTAAGGCCACACTTTGATGAACCATTTAACAACCCTAAATAATAATAAAGAGAGTGTTTCTAGTAAAACTGACATAAATTAGTGGTTAATGCAATTGCTGTTCAATACAGTTGTCTGATTGTAATTTCACCTCGGTTGCATGTGACAAGAGTTGGCCAGTTTACACTAGCAATTTGTGCTGCAAATGACTTCTTCTGATGGATGGGAACAAGTAGAAGACTTATGAAAGTTTGAGTATATATATGTACCCTTATCTGAATATTCATAACTCATTCACATCCAAAAGAAGAAAATCACACCTAAAATCCAGGGCCGCCCAGAGGGGGGGGGCAAATTGCCCCGAGTTGCTGGGGGCCCTGAAAAATTTTTGTTGGGCCCCAGCCTTTTTTGTGTGTTAAATATTTCCACGCAAAGGACAAGATATCTGTTTTCTTGGGCTAAGTACCGAATTTTGGCATAAAAAAATGAGATAAAGTTCCTTGAAAGCAATTGCAACGTACTTGTCCGGAAAAATTTTGTACTCCGGAAAAAATTTTTTACCCCTAAAATGGTACACTGACCAAAAATTTTTTGGCGACGGGGGGGGGGGGGAAATTGTCCGGAAAAATTTTTTTTCCGGGATTTGCCCCGGGCCCCCGCCAACCTCTGGGCGGCCCTGCTAAAATCACAGCAATATAACCATAATAACCATGCAAGTTGCAATAAAGAGATAAATCCAGTTTTAATATAGAGCTCAATATGACAATATCAAATAATTCTGGGCATATTTTCTGGCAACGTTTACCAGGGGCGGATTTAGACCGTTGCAACTGTAGCATATGCTACGGTCAGATTTTCCATAGGCCAGTTCTAACATGGATCATAAAATCAATCTAAAATATAATTTAGCAATATTTTGTTTACTTTCCTTGTTTATATTTCAAGGTTTTATTTTATTTAGTTTTATATGTTCTAAAACATTTTATTTTGACAAATTGATGACATTTATAATACGTAACGTTAATTGTTTTAAGAATTCCCGCCCGAAAATACGGTTGTAATTGCCCGTTTGCGGGTCATTACGCAATGGACTATAGCTTAGAAAATATCATCCTTCAGAAATACACCGTAGCGTGTTGCCCATATATGATCAATTTTCGCTACGGTCAGATTCATTAAGGTCGAATCTGACCGTAGCGAAAATTGGCATATACGGCATTCTGATTGGTTTGCTACGGTCAAACGTAGCAAACCAATCGGAATGGGGCAAATGCTATAGTTTGCTACGGTGGCATGAAATTGGCTACTGCTCCAGAACGATGGAATATCTGATATTTGTGTTTGGCTCATCAACAACATGCTATTGGGAACCCACAGTACGGTTGTGCGCATTTCGAAATGAAAGCCGTCGGAAAGCTAAAGGATTTATATGCGTCGAGGTAGAAATAAAATCAGATAGTAAAACGAATCATTTCCAGTCAGGTAAGCCTTATGAATGATAAGAGATGCACATTATATTTTAATTTGAGTTTTTACTGTATTCAGTATAGTGTTCGCTATTAACTTCGCTTTATTAAAGCGTTTGTGCGCGTATGTACAGTATACCTGCATGTATTGGAATTAATACGCGAATTATGATACGCGCGTATATATATCGTGTTTTATAGCGCGCTAATATTTGTTTGTAATGCGTATATATTCGTAAGATACGCGTATTCATATCATACGCGCGTTCATATGATATGCGTATTCGTATGATACACGCGTTCGTAGATGATACGCGCATTTCGGTATTCAATTGATAATGATATGCGTATGATACGAGTATCATACCGATATCGTATGTTAAAATATACGCGAGCAGTAGTTTACATTTTGAGATCATTTCGGCTTATTTTTGCTTGAGAAATGAATACAATGAGGACAAATTTAATGGTCACATGCAGTGCTCAGAACGCAGGAAATGGCATTTCCGGGCTTCAAATTTCAAAAATTTTCCGGGGGGCATGCCCCCGGACCCCCCTAGCTATGCGAGGTCTTGGAAAATGCTACGGTCAGATTTTTGGCTGGATCCGCCCCTGTTTACATCCAAACCCAACCTAAATTTAACATTAAAACTGTCATTTTCTAAAGACGTACCACAGACAGACGCCAAAGGACGAGCCAATTGAGCATTTGACAATTTTCTAGTTGAATTCGACACGTGCGCCGCGCTTGTGAGGTTCTGAACTTTGGAACCGTTTAACTAACAAACACAGAAATATGTGAGAAAAAATCTGCAGGGATTTGGCTATACACTGGTATTATTTTCAACGACATCTCTTACTTACTTTTAAGTTGCGAGCTAATCGAAGACTTCGGCCGAAAACTCGTGAAGTGGTCGCCATCTTTTATATTGGACATAAGTTGGGGATAATTGGGGAGGGGTAATTTGGGATATTATATGCCGAGGATTGTATCGAAACTCTGCACTGGGCGGTAGGCCGAGTGTTTTTGCTTTTATTTATTTTGTAAGTGTTATATTACTTTAGATTTTATAGTACTGGAGCCGGTAGTTCAAAAGCCGGTTAATAGCTTAACCCTATAGGTTAACTTAAAATTCAAAGGAAACTTCCTAACAGCATGTTTATAAATTCGAAGTGACTATATGACCGGCAGCCGGTCACGCTTTATCAAATATTAAATGGCCGGCAGTCTAGTGACTATAGTTGAATATAAAAACTTTTGTTTGCGTTTACTTTTACCGAGCTTGCCGTTAGCTCATACGGCAAGGGCGCTGCGTGCGGAAAGTTAAGCGCAGTCGGGGTCGCGATGTGTTTTGTCTGACTTAGCATTGTTTTTTCTTAAAAATTTTTAAACTTTTTTTCCCGACTTTTCTAACTCTCAAAAGGTTAGGGTTAGGGGTTAGGGGTTAGGGTTAGAAAAGGGTTTGGGGTTGGGGATAGGTTTATCTTATAAAAATTAAACTTTAACAATAGTCACTAGACTGCCGGCCATTTAGTATTTTATAAACCGTGACCGGCTGCCGGTCATATAGTCACTTCGTTATAAATTTGGAAATCTGATTTCTTCACAAACCATGTCTGGATCAATAGAAGTTTTCTTTTCTGACATTTTAAAATAAATGGACATACAGAAATATGCAAACTAAAACAGTAGGTTAAATTTTAAACCTGGATTAGCGCTAATCCACCTTTGGACAACCGGCCCCTGAGATTTTAGCGCGAAAATAAAATAAGCACTTTTATTTAGGAAAAATCTTAGTGGTATTGCATTCCATTCTACAAGTGAAGAATTTTGATAGATATAGTCAGTTGTGTAAGACCGAAATATAGCAGGCAAGTTTATAACAACAATTTATAGTCTGCTGTGTTTCGTTGTTAATATCACAACATTTTCAGCGGAATAAAACCTATTTACAGGAGAACCTATAATACAATAATTTTCATGACTTTCATCTCGACTTTCATCCTTCCTTTGAAGTCATCATTATATTCATCAGTTCACCTTGAAGTTTGAACAACTTTTCCTCAAAAATACATCCACGTTCTATGCTGTTTTGTGTTAATAATGTCAAAACAAGACTATTTTGGTTAAAAACACATCCTAATCCTATATGGATCCAAGGTCCGTTACACAGTGTGTAAAATGTCTTTTTGTCCTTTCACTTTATCTTTTAATACGTAGTTAAAGTTGTTTCCTTGACGTGCAAGAGCAGGACGGGATAAATCTGATGCATCAATAAACATGATTAAAATGAGTCATAAACTGACGACCGTAGATGGGCAGTGGGCACAATATTTTAATCCTGATTTTAATAATAAAGATTTTAATGCTTTACCGGCACAGATTACCTGTCATTACAAAATAAAGCAATCGTTGCAAAAACACGGATAGTAATACCACGCAAAGCACTTGTCACAGTCTAGCTATAAGCACGTAGAAACTTATCCGACCATAGTATCCCACTAATAGATCTATAATTCAAAAGAGATCAAAGACAAAGAATATAGCCACAGATTTTAATAGAGGCCATTACAAATTTACAACATTCCATAATTTGCAACAATCGCTTCTTTTACGAAAAAAGCCTGCGCGAATGAAAACATTCAAAACGAAATTTTATGTTTTACAAATATTATTCATATTATAATATAAAACAGTTCAGTGACTTTACACACTTCCGTCAATTCCGTGCTTTCGTGTCAGACACAGAATTGACACCAAGTGTCACTTAATATCAATCGCAACTGCAGACATTTAAAAAATCAAGTTCACATATAGCTGCTGCGAGGCTGATACAGCCCTAAAACAAACTTTACCATTTGTGAATTACTATTGTAGCAAAGTGATTGATATTTTAACTTCTGGTTGTCGACAACCCCCCTTTCAGAATCCGATCATATCGTGTTCTGGGTAAACACAAGATCAAATGAATGGCCGACGAAAATATAAGGTTACTATTCGTGTAGTGGATCACCCACCACGCACTAGAATAAGCTATCAAGATCCACTCGGTGCAGAGAGAAATGAACAAAAGACAGACCCATTATTAAGCGAGGATAATACAAATTCAAGTGGAATAAAATCTGTGTACAAGAGCTCAGTTTCGGTGCAAGTTTCCGACAAGCGGAGTCATTCTTGCGTACATACATCGGCAGGTTGTACGTCGCCGAAGGGCTGCGAGGTTCGAAGCACGAACGCGAAGGCTGAAAAGCATGACAGGGCGAAAGAGGACATGCCAAACCCGGAATTTTGTGAATGTACGAAACTGTTATTGAGGGATGACAAAACTACTTCGTTAAATATTAATAAGTTGACAAGGAATAATGCGATAGATCAAGAGGAGTTAGACGATCAACTGAATGTGGATGTAAACAATATCGCAAGTTGCGAGTGTACAAAAGCTGTGAAATTTATTACGACTGAAAAGCTAAGTCCGCGGTGTTGTTCGAGTGCAGACTTTGAGGCAAAATACGGCGTACATAAACCGAGAAACGGTTTTCCTCGCCACCTGCCCATAGTCGTGTTGAACTCAGGCCACTCGGTAAATATGGACGAAGCCAGTTACGAGCAGAATATCGTGACAGACAATGCCATTGGCAATGGCATTACGGACGACTTTTCCGATTCTGATGCATTAAGAAGAAACAGGCCGCCTTTAAACAGAGAGGGCTCGGCTTGCAGTAGTGACAGTATTATTACGGAGATCGAGGGATTAACCGACGACGAAGAAGGAGGGTTAAAAGATTGTCCGAACGAAGGTGGTGGATCTGGTAATATAGAAGAGGTATATAAATTTCCGATTATAACATGCGTTTCGAGCAATTTTCAGCTCGATTTTCAGCAGGGGCTTGTGCATAGTAACCACAGGGTAATAGCAAGAATTTTATATTCATTTTGTTCGACACAGCTGCAGCAAAGTTAGCTTGTTAAATCAAGCTTTAAACAAACTTAATATAAATATGCTTCGCAACACGAAAGCTATACATGTACATGGAAATATGGAATACGTACAGTATTCAACTTGCAAAATGATGCTGGAATTTATACTCTAATATAAACATTGTATGCTTGTGTTTAGCAAAGGGGAAGCCCTTGATATAATAATAATTAAAACAGTTTTGGTTTAACAAGAAAATTGGGCACAAAATGATCGTGTTTCGACAAAATAGAGACGGTTCAACAGTGATGTTTGCATGTATTTAATACCCCCGGCAAGACAATGTTGTTTTTAGCTGGCTAGAATGGAATGTAGTCTCGTGTGTTTATAAAACTATTTATTCTGGTATGTGTTGGTAAAAATGTATAGCTTAATCATTTGCGAGGGCGTATTTAGGCAAACAAGGTGAGTTGGAATTAAGTCTTGCAGTTGAGATATGTGTTGGAGCTTGTACGTTAGGTTTTAAGTCTGATTATATCTGCTTGCAACGTACTAAACTGTACGAAATATAGCAATCAAAAGTAATTATACAATATTCATGTACATATATTTTGATACAAGTTTTTGTATAAAAAATTTTCTTATCAATTATTAAATATGCCTCTTTGTAAACAAAGGGACAAAATAGTATATTCTATTTGTCATCATGGATGCAAGAGTTTTATAGTCTTAATCATGATTACATAATCTATAATTATAATCTCTTTGAAAACATCATTCATAAAATCGATGCCTGGAACATAATTTGCTTGCTATTTTGGGCAATTTGAATTTGAAAAACAATACACAGTCACTTGATAAAATAATATGAGTCCTAGTAAAAGTTATAATATTAATCTTGAATGTTCCCTCATTAGCATCTACACACATAAAAGTGTGCAAGTTGTTACATATCTTGATATCTGCAAACAAGGTGTAACAAGGTTAATGTCAAGCCGTATGTCAGGGATGTGTTAATACTGCTTGATCCCACTCCTAGTTGTTTTGACAATTATTATAGTCTATCACCTTGTTATGAGGTTGATGACAGCATGGAGAGTTACGAAAGTGGATAGGAAACAGCTGACACCAGAAGATGTGACATATATTTGAAATTTGTGATGTACGTCACAAACACAACAAATATAGTAATGTTTACTGCATTTTCATATGTTGAGATTTAAAATGGTTTCATTGTCTTTTAAACCACTTTCCTGTGCCACGGCAAAGTATCCGAGGCTTTGTTTTTACTTATGCAGTCAAGAAATTGGCATCACCAAAACTACTATTGCATGGTGATAAAATATAATAGTTTTGTTTGTGGAAACACCACGTAAATTTATTACTGCAAAGCTTTCGATCCTTAAGCCCGGATCTTCATCAGTGCTAATAATATACTATTGTATAATTGAAATTTGTGACGTTAATTTTGATATGTATGTTCCCCAAAAATGACCAACAATATTTAGATATTCCATCGTAGAGTGGCATATGGTTGTATTCTTATGTTTTTTTGCTAAAATGCTCAGCTGTATTATTGCTGAATGTGGAATTATTTTGGATTTAGTGATGTCATAATTTTCAACTAGGTTGACGGCATTGGCACACTGAAAGCATCATGTGTGACCATGAGTTTCCTACCAGACTATTTTTATGATCCATGATGACAGTAACAGACTTTGTACAAGTTGTGCCAACAAGACTTATCTCTAGTACCGGCAGGCTACACAACTTATTACATACTGGTACCTACAAAATCTGACTTGTTGGACAAGCTGTGAGATTTTTATGTGTGATATTTTTAACAGTTGCAGTAACATTACATTTTCTATTCTTGCACAAAACTACAATATAATTTGTAACATACATTTGTAGGTTTCAATCAGCTCAACCAGTTAGTTTGCAGCTAGTTTAATTTAACCCACTGAGTGCCATTATTAATGCTCCCCCTTGACAAGTAAAATTGTCTGGCATTAGACAGAGTAAAATAATAAAGTACTGGGTGCATTATTAAAGTGCAATGCAACTGAGTTAACTAGACACAGATAGTGTGATCGACCCATTGACTGCCATGTAGCCAGGCCTGAATATTAGCGGCCGGTCACGGACCTTGTCCGGTACAAATCCGCAATTTCAACCGTTTTGACAGGTACTATTTTGATTGCATCGGTCACTTTGTCCAGTACATGGTTCGGCAAAAATCATTGTCCATTTTGGGACAAGGAACCTTAAACCGATCGTCTTTTAACTTTTTGGGAGCAATCGTGCATGTTGACACATGAGATTGACTAAAATAATTATTTCGCAAAGAATCGAAAGATTGTATAATACCACGCATTGGTGTTGCGAGTTTCTCGCGATATCAAGTCCAGAATGCGAGTGGCGATGAAGCGTGGCGCCATTGTAACAAACTAAAGTATAGTCATAGTTATTATTTGAGCATTTGGACTTATTCATTTTTATAGACTGAGATAGACATGATTTATTGATTTCATGACCTCATTCACTAACTTGACCACTTGAGTTCAATTATTTGTTTCTAAACTTTCTATAAATATAAATAAATAAATAAATGTTCCCAGTATTAGCACTTAATTTCTTCAACTGCAGCACTAACTAGTCTAGCTACATGCCTACATATGACTTTTGCATGTCCTATTTACTATTAGTCACTATTATTTTAGTAATTAGTATGGAACCAAATATACCGATGCTTGTTTTGGTGACCGATACATTTTATTTTGTGACAGGCACAATTTCATTGATGCTGGTCATTGTGACAGGCAGGGCACAAAAAATTATATTCAGGCCTGCATGTAGCGCTCTCCTCTTTATGAGTAAAATCATCTGGCATTGGGTAAGAGTAAAATAATAAAGCTATGGGTGGATGAAAATGCAACACAACTCAATGGGTTTAAAGTTGCATAAATTGTACCCTAATGACTTTCTTATTTCGCTCAGTCCAATGCTAGACAATATTACTCGATCATCAAGGGGGAGAGCGCTGGTCAATGAATGGGTTAATCAGACTATCTGCCTGATAGTCAAGACTAATTAACACCCAAGTGGTTAAAAGTAAATTGGTATAATCTCAAAATCTTTTTAGCCTACCAGCCCAAAATCCAACAATTGGAAGAAGATAAGAGGGATAATCCACTGGGCACCATTTGCAAAGAATTATAAGAAGAAAGTTCCCTGGGTCCAGCTGGCTGGACATCAAGGTATGGTCTAGGTACAATAATACATAAGAAGCAGGATTTAACCCATTGAGTGGCAACTCTTTCCCCTTGACGAGTAAAATTATCCTGCATTAGACAGAGTAAAATAATAAAGCAGGGTGGCACGTCAGGGTGCATATTGCCACTTAAAGGGTTAATTAAGCTGTCATTCCCAAGTCACCGAATGCGAATAAAAATTACACTTGGCAAAATATTTTCATCATAGTTTTGCCTAAGGTCTAATGCTCTATCTTACCAACCACTTCAGCATGTGATATAACCTAATTACAACTTGGGTTGTACTGTGTAAATCATGGGCAGATTTACTGGGGGGGGGGTAGTGTGTTAAATTAAACTCCCTCTAGAATCTCTCTAATCCCTCTTACAAACGTTTTCAACCCCACCAAGATTTTGCTTCACCCCTAGTTTGTGTGAAAGTCTTAAATAACCCTAATGCCTAACCCCTGCAGCAGCTCGCTCAGTGGTGCAGCTTACGTCCCACTAGAAATTTTGCCTCCCCTCCTTTTAAAAAAATGAAAATCTGCTCTTGGTGTAAATCAAGCACACAAATTGCCTATGTTGTCGTACTGTAGGTAAGCTGTGTGCCCGATTTACATTACTTTAGTTGTAAGAAGGTAATTGCATGCAACAGTAATTTAGACAAAGAACTTTGTAAATTGTGTCAATCAGCCTTAGAACATATGTGTTTTGGCAACTGTACAAGAAATTTAATTTGACTTTTCAAATTACTGAAGGAAACATACTATTTGTACAGCTTAAAACCTGGGAAGTAATTTCAAATTTGTATAAGAGATTGTGTACAAATTTTCATTTTGAGGCGTTTTTGGACTTTGGTAATTAGTACGTGGAATATTACATAATCATGGCTGTTGCTTTGTTTCACAGCTTGATAAGGAATTCCTGCTGCTTCCATTATAACTTAACATAATGGGCTGTTGTGGGATGAATTCTTAATTTGCATCAACTATCAAATTAGGGTGTGTATTACTAATTGTTCATACATGTACTAGGTAACTTCAAAGCAGGAGAACAGGGAACCATCTTGAAGAAAACAAATAATATTGAAAAAGAAGTTTTGATAAAACTTATGAGAGATGTTTTAAGACCGTATGTACCAGAGTTCAGAAAAGAAGTTTTTAAAAATGATGAAAGTATCCTTTTTGTTGTGAAAATGTTTTATATGTTCCTATGATAAACAGTGTAAATTAACTTGGATTCATGATGAAGTTGTAGCAGGGTGTTAACTACAGTCAAAAATTCTGCGTTAAACACGGTTTTCCCAATTACCTTGAGGTCGCAATTTCCCAATTTGGGTCAGCCAAAAAATAGTTATAGAAATTCAATTATTTTTTTCACATCTGATAATAGACCAGTACCGTATATATTTCATTGACAATAAATAAATGCAGATTTTTTTACTTCTGGCTAACACCCTGTGTAGTTAGTTTGAAATATAGCAAGTCAAGCCACGTAACACTTGAAATTGCAATCATACATATGAAAAAAATTATACGAAAATTGTCAAGGGGGAAATTTTATGACAGAGCATTATATATTCATGTCGTACCAAGTGAATCTGGTATATGGTGTAACTGGTGCCTAAGTGCCATATTGTATACTTACTAACATTAGTAATTATTTCACTCTGTCTAACACCAGACAATTTTACTTGTCAAGGGAAGTGCTGGCGCTCAATGGGTTAACAATGGGCACCATGAGATATCACAAGCTTTGAAATTTTTTCTTAACCCCAAGTTAAAAGGTTATTTGGTCCTGCAAGATTTACTGATTGGCTTTGAATCTCCATCAGTAATGGACTGTAAAATGGGTGTAAGGTTAGTATCATCAACCCCCATGCCCCTCAGTTTTCCCTTCAATTTGAAAATAAATTTCAATTTGGAAATAGATGTTCAATTTCAAAATAAATGTCAATTTGGAAATGAATTTCAATTTCAAAATTTTCAATTTCAAAATAAATTTCAATGACGATGAGTCTACCATCAACATTTTTAAGAGCATGCGTTGGCCGTTAACCCCTTAGCGTACCTTTTGTACACTTGTGAAAATGTTGATAGTAATGGATGACCCCTTATTTGTTCTTGTTAGGACTTTTCTGGAGGATGAGTTAGAAGAAGCTAGAAAGAAACCAAAATTACGGAAGGTTTGTTTTAGGCCACTTGCTAATGTTTCCTTTAATTAACCTGGTGAAAATTTGTCTTTGATCTTTATCCAAAGAAAACGTCTCATGTAAAAAGAACTGTTTTTGTCAAGCTTGTTTTGACAGCAAATGTCATTATCTTTCATTGGAGCCTAGCTACTTCATCGACTCGTAGACGAGGAGCTAGAGCCAGGTTATTTCAATTTTCATCCAACTTGTAAATATTTTCAGAGTAGGAAATCGGACATTTTCCGACCAAATAACAGTTTGGGCAACCGAATGCTAAATTGGTTGGACGTATTTTGTCCGGACAAAAAATAGCAATCCGTTATCTCTGATCATTCCGCAAAGTACACACAATTGTTAACTTTAAAAAGCATTTTAACTATACTGTATATACTAGTGGTGTTTGGCAATTAAAGTATTATTTTATATTGAGACTTGATTTACCACTCAACGGACGCCGGGAGTAAAAAAAAAAAATAGAAAAGACGTCCAACCAAATTCGAAAATTTGTGATCAAATTTCATTTTCATCGGACTTTTCCGGACAATCTATGAATATTATTTCCAAGCTCTGATTTTACTCAGTACATTCCAGATGGTAGCAAAAGTATATATCTCCATCTCCACCTTTATACTCATCTATCCAGTCTAACTGATAGATAAAATTTTGCTACAGATTGCCTGATCTGTAATGATATATATTTCCAGGATCTGTATCAGAAAATGATAGATGTAGATCCAAACGCACCAACGGAAGAAGAGCGCAAGGTTGGAGGTATTTGTAAACCTCGATACATGACGTGGAGGGAAGAACTCAGCTCTTCTGCAAGTTTAGGCTTTAGAATTGAAGGAATTAAGGTGAGATATGCATACCATTTAACCATTAAGCTGCAAATTTATTATTTTACTCTGTCTACTGACAAACGATTTAATCCCAGACGATTTTAATATTTTACTCGTCAAGGAGAGAGTCTAATTGTGGTAGGGTGGTCAGGAAAGAACGTAAAGATGCTTGGAAACCAAAAACGTTTATGAGGGTCCGCAGGACGGTAGAGTTGAAGACACCATCATCAGTCTTATGCTACCTTGCTTTTTGCAGTGGATCTGGTCTTTTAGGCCCAGGGACGATCGTGCGAAGGCACAAGTATCAAGCGCCAAAGGCACGAGACCCCTAGAAGGTATGGGGCATGCTCCCCCAGAAAATTGTGAAATTCACTTTGGGGGAAAATTCCCGAATTTTGCTGGTCAGAAACCGACGTATATTAGAATAGCAAATTTTTAAGGACTGAAACTGGATTTATTTTTGCCCAACAAATTATTGAATATTTCAGGCCCTACAAAATTGCTTTTCTTAAACATCAGGGAGGTGTCACCCCCAGATTTACGCCCTGGCTCGACGACACATGCCCAAATTAGCTTTCTATGTCGTATTGTGTTTCTAGAAAGCTGGCGAGAAACCAAACAAAGATTTCAAGACTACGCGTTGCAAAGAAAATCTATGTGAAAAATTTCGACAATTTATAAATAACGACGGCAGCATAAAGGTACTGAAACAACACAAACCGACAATTTTAAGAAGTATAAACAAAACGTAGTCCAAAGATTAGTGTCTTGAAACTCAAGATTAAGTCTGATGATGATTCATTTGGACTAACATCGAAATATCTCATAGTCATTCTTGTTTTGTTTTGACTCATATCCTGAGTTTCAAGACGCTAATCTTCAGAATGTGTTTCGTTTTATAAAGGTACACACATAAAAACGCACAATTTGTTACAGGTCTGCAAACAAGTTGTTACAAATTTGTTCACAAGCTGTTGACAAGTTGTGTTCGCACTGCTTGTTCCTAGTTGTTGGAACAAGTTTGGAACAAGCTGTTAACAACTCTTAAATTGATGATTCTTATTACGTTTTCGTAGCGCTTTGCATTGTGGTTATAGTGGTATCACTGATAAAGATAGCGGCCTCGAATGAAAATATTGAATGTTTTCGCGAATATTTTGCTGTTGGCTATCGCTCACCTGACCCTAGCTTTTTTAAAAGTTGCACGGGTCGGGACAAAAAATAAGCCATCTTGAATATCAGTGATACTACTATAACCACAATGCAAAGCGCTATGAAAACGTAATAAGGGGAATCTAGTATTGTATCTAAGTACAACTGCTATATTTCTGTAAACCAGGTGAAATATTTACAACGGCTGAAGGCAATCAGAGGTGTTTTGGAGTCATCTCCGTTCTTCAGAACGCACGAGGTACTGTATGTTGTAAAGGCCTGTTTACACTTGCAATTTTTGCTACGATTTCTAGTGCGATTAAGAAGACAATCGCAGCAGAACGTTTTCTCAAACGTGAGACTCGTTGTAGGACTCATATAGGACTGTACAATTCTATAACGCCAAGCTATTTTACTTGTCAAGGGGAGAGCGCTGGTGCTCATTGGGTTAATGGCAAGACATTTTTACCCCCTTGACGAGTAAAGTCGTCTGGCGTTAAACCATAGCCTATGGAAGGGAAGATAGTGGCTGTGAAACTCATTAGAATAACAATCTAACTCATATGTTTATTCATAAATCTGGTCCTTCACCGTCACGTGTGTATTGTATTTTTGTCAAATTCACCAATAATACAATACACACGTGACGGTGTAGGACAAGATTTGTGAATAAACGTTGACCCCAAAGGGTATTGGGCTGTCAATTTCCCCCGCGTAATGCAAAATGTCTGAAAAACGGCAAACTTCGCAAGGCTATATTATCCGCATTATACAACATTTCGCAACGATACTTTGGAATATTACTAATTTTGTGATGCTCTTTCAAGCTGTAATGAAATTTTTGTTTAGACTTGTCCAGATCAAAATTTAGTCTATAATGCAAATGGTCCATTGGGTATAAACAAACGTTAGCCAAATTTATCTATTGAACTATAAATAAATGTTATGTTGATGGAAAATGCAACTATTAGACCTCTGGCAGGAATCGAAGTATTACACCTGCGGCCCTGCGATTCCAGTGCAGTGCTCCAACCAACTGAGCTACAGAGTCCAGTTGTGGAGCTCTGACCGCAAGTTCATGTACAGGGTGTATAAAAAAAATGCAACCTCGGAATTTCCTAAGAAATCACTTTGCAATTCTTAAGCATAAAAGATTTAAGGCCCCTGGGAATTGAAATCGAATTGCTAATAGTCATATTAATGTTGTTGTGCATTAAATAAATGCATAAATTTTGCTTTATGCACTCGCGTGTGCAGTAATTTTGACAGTTGTGCTATTTTAAATTCCCCGGCGCCTAAAATCTTTTGTCTTCAAAACAATGTCAATTTCTTGGGAAATCACTTTGCAATTCTAAAGCATAAAAGATTTTAGGCCCCTGGGAATTGAAATCGAATTGCTAATAGATCATATTACTGTTGTTGTGCATTAAATAAATGCATAAATTTTGCTTTATGCACTCGCGTGTGCAGTAATTTTGACAGTTGTGCTATTTTAAATTCCCCGGCGCCTAAAATCTTTTGTCTTCAAAACAATGTCAATTTCTTGGGAAATCTCTTTGCAATTCTAAAGCATAAAAGATTTTAGGCCCCTGGGAATTGAAATCCGAGGTTGCGCTTTTTTTTATACACCCTGTATACCAAGTTGATGCCAATGAAAGGTCTATTATACGTCTTAATGGGTTAAATTTATCAAATTTGAATGGTTTCCTTGCAGGTCATTGGTAGTTCATTGCTTTTCGTCCACGATTCTCAAGGGAATGTGAATGTGTGGATGATAGACTTTGCTAAAACAATAAGAGTTGAAGATGGCATCCGGCTTACACATCGCGCCACGTGGCAAGAAGGCAATCACGAGGATGGCTATCTCTTTGGACTTGATAATATGATAAGTATTTGGTCTGATGTCTAAGGTAGGGACTATATAGGGGTTTTCGACTTCCAGTTGAACTGGGAGATATTTATTACGAGCAAATGAAGTCTGCACCAAGAAAGAGGATTTCAACCACGTGGAAATGCAACTCTCATAATATGATCTTTACAGTCAAATCGGATGTTGCGAGCAACATTGCGATATTGTCCCACAATATTGCAATTTTGATAGGCAAATTGCTCTGAGCAATTTGCAACCAACACGAAGAAATTGCAAGTTGAAATTCACAAAAGATTTGTGAACAAAGCAATCTGATTGGTTACCCTGGATTCCAGAGCCTTCGACAGTAAATAATAAATTGAAACGTCGCGAAGGCTCTGGTTCAACGGGAAGATTCTTTGATTAAACCGCGCCAATCACAAAACAGAATTAGTGATTTTAGTACAGATTCTGGAATCCAGGGTATCTGATTGGACTATTAGCAAAAGGAAGCCAATCAAATAGTCTGAGCAACTGAATTGGAGCTTCTCTTTTTCTTATAGTCCAATCAGAGGCTTTGTTTACAAATCTTTTGTGAACTTCAACTTGCAATTTGTTCGCGTCGGTTACAAATTGCTCAGAGCAACCTCCCTATCAAAACTGCAATATTGTGGGACAATATTGCAATGTTGCCCTCAAGAGAACATCCGGTTTGACTGTAAAATCTTGCCAAATTCCTTGATTTTATCACAGTCCTAGGACTGGATGAAGGTTCGACAAGTCCTATACTGGATAACGTTTTGATCAAGTCTTAGGCTGAGTGAAGTTTTATTCAAGTCCTAGGACTGAATGAATTTTGATCAAGTTCTGGGACTGGATGAAGTTTGATCAAATCCTAGGACTGGATGAATTTTGATCAAGCCCTAGGACTGGATGAATTTTGATCAAGTCCTATGACATCCGATCTTTTGATCAAGTTCTGGGACTGGATGGTTTTTGATCAAGCCCTAGGATAGTATGAAGTTTTGATCTAGTCCTAGGACTGGATGAAGTCCGACCAAGCTCTAGGAGTGGATAAAGTTTTGATCAAGTCTTATATGTAACACTGGATGAAGTTTTGATCTAGTCCTAGGACTGGATGAAGTTTGATCAAATCCTAGGACTGGAAGTTCTTATCAAGGCCTAGGACTAGATGAAGCCCGACCAAGCTCTAGGAGTGGATAAAGTTTTGATCAAGTCTTATATATAATACTGGATCATGTTTTGATCTAGTCCTAGGACTGGATGAAGTTTGATCAAGTCCTGGGACTGGATAAGTCATTAATATGAAATACGAGATGTCATTTAAAATCTCAATTTTGGTCAAGAGAGAATTTCAGATCCACGCAATTTGTTCCAATTTGTGGCTTTCCTCTTACTCTAACTGCACTCTCGTCAACAACTGTCATTATCTTAGTGTCGTAAGATATTTAGTTTGTACATATCAGTTAAACTGCACAATTTCTAGATCTCCACTGATTTAGGCCACAACCTTTCTAATAGCAAAAAAATTCTATATTTATAGACAAGTAGATCGTATACTTCTACTTTATACATATATTGTATACTATTTAACCGCTGGGCGGTTTGATTGCATTTTCCAGCAATTTGTTAATATATAATTTATATACAGTTAGATATCTATTTGTATTTGACAATCTGTGTTTTGAAGATGATTTTTAAATACCGTAAAATGTTACAGTACAACCCCGCATATAAGAACCTAGAATTTAAGAACTTGTTAGGCTATTTTTTTTTGTTTAGACTCCCTTCAAGTAAGAACCTGTTTAGGCTAGAATTTCAGAGCAGGTTCTTATTTTATCAAATAGAGTCAAAACTAAACATTTTTAAACAAAGAAAATAAGCTCTTCACAAAGTTATGAAAATGACCCAGAACCAGGCTTTTAGCCAGAAGGGCGTCCTGGGACGCCCATAGAACAAAAAATGGACGCCTTTGGACGCCCAAATTCTGGGGAAAAAGGGAAATTATTTTCAATGATTTTCCTAAGTATATTAATTTAATATATCTGAAACAAAATGGCTTTATTTCTCATTATTATTATACATTTAACATTTTGATCAATTTGATGGTGTACCTGGCTGAATGAAAATGTCATAGTTAAGAAAGGAAGCATAGCGGCACAAACTCAGTACTCACAAAGCCAGGTGTGTTTGAAAAATTTCGAACGAGCTTGGAACAGATACTGATATGAAGTAACGTAAACTTCAAAGGTTTTCCAGAGGAACGTTTTCTTGAACACCCCCCCCCCCCCCCCTTACTGTAGATGTATCGTACCAAAATGGGACGCCCTCTTTTAGGATCCTGGCTAAAAGTGAAAATAGTACATGACAATCTCAACTATACTATAGTGACTATAAGCAATGTTTTCCAGCATCATGGATAATTTGTGCATAATTTATATAATACAACTACCGAAATTGAGTCGCTTTTTTCTTAAGGAAATAAAAACTTATATTTAAGAACCTGTTTAGCCTAATTTCCTGATAAGCACCATGTACACAAGAACCTGTTTAAGCTAACTTGAAAAAATCTAGTTTCTTATATGCGTGGTTTTACTGTGTTACACACTCGAACCCCTATTAACGGACACCTCTCTTAAGCGGTTAAGCGGACACATACCTCCCGACCTCCGGTCGCAATGATTTCTTTATTAAAATATTATTGTCATCACTCCTACTCAGCGGAAGCGTACACTTAATTAATTTAACGTCCCAATGAGCCGAATATCCTCTCTTATAAGCGCGGACAAAAGCAACTGATGAGTGTAAATATGTTAAATTAAATTTTCATAAAAATCAATATTAAAACTAATTTGAAGGAAATTCAATAGACATGTATTTGTTATTAATGTTTAGCGGTATTTCTATGTATATTTCTCCTAATACAAACTTTCTATAGTTTCTTTCTTTAATTTGTTGCAAGAAAAAACTGTCTTCTCGAAACTTGAACTCGTAGGGAAGTCCCACACCGTGACCGGCCCATCTGATGAACGTTTACCTTTGATCTCTATACTGTTCCTAAAGTAGTTGGGCGTTACCAGCCTAGACCTAGGCCTTCTATTTTTATTATTTTTTTTAATATTCAGCGCTTTTTGCGATAGTAACCAAATGCTAGCCCGAAATTAACCAAACCTGCCAAAGTCAGCCGAGTAAAGGCCTAGGCTGGGGCGTTACCTTTTGCTATGTTCGCTGTTGTAAACCCCTTTTAATTGGACACCTCTTTTAAGCCGACACATCGGTGAGGTCCCGAATGTGTCCACTTGATAGGGGTTCCGGGTTCGACTGTATTAACCCAAACAGTTTACTACTGCTAGAGACGTGCCGACCGATATATCTTTGGAGGGTGGGGTGAACTCAAAAGTTTGGGCCCCCTTCCTTTTGGGGTCCCCAAAAACATTTTTCCGGAAAATGTTGGCCAGCGGTAGGGGGGGGGGGGGGGG
>CACRXK020001017.1:0-62160 GCA_902702795.2 Paramuricea clavata | reverse complement strand
TGGAGAGCAACTCTTGCTTTGATAGTTACTACAGAAGCCAATCCAAGTGGATCAAACAAACGTGAAATCCTTGACAGAACTGTTCTCTTCGTTAACGTTTCTATCTTTATTTCCTTTACTGAGAAACTGAATTTGTCGGTCTGTGGATTCCAATTGACTCCTAAGGTTTTGATTCCTTCTTCGCCGTCTAGGTTGATATTCTTTGTCGTTGTACATTCACTATTTACACCTATCACGTTATCTTTGAAATCAGGATTTTCTTCTTCAGGACTGGAAACGTTCTCAGCTTGCATTTCTTGAACGGGCGACGAAACAAACCATTCCTTTATCTTAAAACTCCCCGTAGCTAACACGTCGTCGACTTCGCCTTTGGATTTTTCTGCTTCTTCCTGCGTGCTTGTCGAATGAATAAGATCATCCATGTAGCGATCACGTTTGAGAATCACGGCAGCTCGAGGACATTGGGACTCATTTTCATTCGCGATCTTGATCATAACGTAACTTGCCATGTCCGGCGATGGTTTATCTCCGAATGTGACTCTTTGGAGTGCGTAAACTGTTGGGTCTCGACTTTCATCTAAATCTCTCCATAAGTATCGGTGGACAAGCGTGTCTTCTTCGGGCAGGCAAATCTGCAAATACATCTTCGATATATCGCCAACGAGGCCAACAAGATCTTCTCTAAAGCGCAATAACACTCCAAGTAGATTTCCAATAAGACAAGGACCTTTGTAGAGAAACGAATTCAATGATACTCCTTGATATTGGCAGGCAGGGTCGAATACTACTCTCAAGGGCGTACTTTTCTTCTCGGGTCGATAAACTCCGTGATGAGGCAGGTAATATATTGGTTTATCTTTGGCTTCTACTTCTTCTTGTGACAACTGACGCGACCAACCGTTTCTTTCGTACTCATTCATGACTTGGTTGTACAGACTAGCCTTAACATCGTTTCTTTTCAGGCTTCTTTCCAGCGAAAACAATCTTTTCTCAGCGAGTGAATAATTGTTAGGCAAAAGATTTTTATCTTTCTTCCAAGGAAGTCCAATGATATATCTCCCTCCTTGCTGCTTACAGGAGTTCTCCATTAACTCGATGGCTCTTCTGTCGTCAGGTGACATAGCTATCTGTGGACAATGACATTGGGGGGCTTGGATCCCGAGGGTTTCAAACTCGTAGAATTTCTCTAGGTTGACGGGTTGGACAAAACTTATTGAACATACTTTGGACGTTTTCTGTGAACTATCAGAACCGATGACAAACCATCCTAGCTTCGTTCTTTTCCCAACAGGCTCAAATTGACGGCCTTGACGTACTTCATCTTCTGCGTGCAAATGACTGAACTGGACGCCTAATATAAGATCAATTGGACCAGCTTTATGCGAGAAGTCGATGTCTCGAAGGTGTGCAAATGATTTCAACCACGGACGATCCAAACGTGGGACACTTAAAACGGTTTTCTCGATCTCGTGGGCTTCTATTCTGTGCTCTTCTGCTCCGTTGAGTGCTGAGATTGAGAAGGTCACTCTTCTGCTTTGGGGTTGTTCAACTCTTTCTCCTCCAACAACAGCTAGATCAATTTTTTCTCGTTTGCCTTGCAGACCAAGTGATCGAGCAAAATCCTTTCGAATTACCGTGGTACCTGCGCCGCTGTCGATGAGGACATTTCCTTCGCGTGTTCGACCGTTTGGTGCTCTGAAACAAACTCTAACAACTGGTAGAATGCTTCCCTTGTCCAGCACTGATGATATACCGCTCATTGTTCCAGGCTCTCCGTGTAACAGTTGATGATGAAGTCTTGTGCATCCATTTTTCTCGCATTTTTTCTTCGATCTACAGTCTCTCGTCACGTGACCTTTATTTTTTTTTTTATTTAATTTCGCCCAAAATATAACATTTAACAAAATACATTATTTACAAATTTTTAGGGCTAGGAACCTACTAGAAACCAAAAGGCTTTTATTTAAGGTCCCTAGATACAAATTCAAATTAAATAACTATAACATATATAAGGTGCCAGTTCGAGTGTTTTTCATTGTAGTAAGGATTGGAAAAAAAAGGAGAATAGTAACAAGTACTAAGATATAATGATGAGCTATGTTTAAAATTTTACAATAGAAATGGAGAAAAGTAAGTTTGTTAACAAGGAATAATATAGTATATATATATATACATATAGTTAATTTACAGCTAGTGAAAAGGATGTTAATTTGTTGTTTTTAAATGCAGATAGAAATTTTTCATTGTTTTCTTGAAAGACCCATACGATCTATTTTCTTTATATTTCGAAGGAAGATTATTCCATATATCAATTCCCTTATTAGTTAGAGTTTGTTTTGTATAATTTGTTCTGCTACACTTTTTGTGTAATAATGATGAGTTTCGTGTATTGTAGTTATGGATTTCCTTATTGGTAGAAAAATAATTTGTGAATGTTTCTGGTAAATTTTGAAGATTGAAATACCTGAACATAAAAATACTTGTTAAATAATCATTTATTGTGTATATGTTAAGTATTTGCAATTCTAAAAAAATGGGTTCAGTGTGATTAGTATAATTCTTAAAAGTCATTAATCTTACAATTTTTTTTTGAATGTTCATTAACTTTGAAATACGAGATTTGTACGTATTACCCCAAATGAGGTTACCATAGATTAGATATGGATAGACCAATGCGTAGTAAATGAGTTTTAGAGAATTTAAGTTTGTAAAATGCCGAATTCTGGAAATAATAGCTGCACATCTGATCATTTTCTTTGCTATTAAATCTAGATGATAACACCATGTTAAAAATTCATCAATAACAATTCCTAAAAATGTGATACTCTTGGCTTGTTTTATGGCCTCATTATTTAAAGAAATTTTAACATTGTGTTTAGATTTTTTATTTTTTGATCTAAAAAGAACAAATTTGGTTTTTGTAATATTGATAGAAAGTTTGTTGACACTTAGCCAGTCAGAAATTTTGTTAATTTCAATTTGAATAATTTCATTTAAAGTTTTAAGACAAGAGTGACTATAAAGTATATTTGTGTCATCCGCGAATAATATAATTGAAATTAGTTCACTGCAACTTTGTATATCATTTATATATAAAAGAAATAATAAAGGACCTAATACTGACCCCTGAGGAACCCCACTTTTGATAGTCATTTCGTCAGACTGTATCCCATTATATTTTACAATTTGTTTTCTATTCTGTAAATAATTTTCGAACCAATTTTTGGCTACTCCTCTTATACCATAATGTTCTAGTTTGCTCATCAGAATCTTGTGATTAATCGTATCAAAGGCCTTAGATAAATCAAGGAAAATACCAATTGTGAATTTTCCTTCATCAATTGCTTTAGTTATTTTGTTAACAAAGTCAAGTATAGCCAGTTCTGTTGATCTGTTTTTTCTGAATCCATATTGGTGTTTTGATAATATGTTGTTTTTATCAATAAACTTTGTTAATCTTTTAATCATAAGTTTTTCTAGTAATTTAGAAAAACAATTAAGCACAGATATTGGTCTGTAGTTCTCAAATTTATTGTCATCATTTCCCTTAAATATTGGAGTAACTAAAGCAACTTTTAATTTGTCTGGAATACTTCCAAATGTAAATGTTAGGTTAAAAATGTGTGCTAGTGGCTTAGATATTTCTTTAGCAATTATTTTGGCAATGTTAGTACTAATTCCATCATATCCAAAACTTTTGTTTGACTTCATTTTTTTCAGTTCTGTTTCAAGCTCATGTTCCGTGATAGGATTAAGAAAGAAACTAGATTGATGATTACCTGTAAGATATTTATGAAAACTATTATTATCATTCTGTTTGATTTTATTTGCTAGATTCGGCCCGATGTTAATAAAGTAGTCATTAAAATTATTTGCAATTCTTTTTGGATCATCTATTATATTTAATGAGCTGCTTTCAACAAAGGTTTTTGATATTTTGGTATTTCTTTTATTTTTGTTAAGTAGTTCATTAAGGGTTTTCCAGATCATTCTTGAATTTTGTTTGTGTTTAATTAACTGCTCTTCGTAATGGGTTTTCTTTGCTATTTTTATAATATGGTTTAATTTATTTTTATATTTTTTGTATGTTTGTTCATTTTTATTACTTGGATTCAAAAGAAAGGCTTTATATAGCTTGTTTTTCGTTTTAACAGATTTCAGTATACAGTTTGTTATCCACGGACTTTTGGTTTTATTTATTTTTATATCGGGTTTTTGTATTTTTAATGGAAAAATTGCTTCATATACATCTGTAAACGATTTAAAAAATTGATTATATGCCTTTTCAGGGTCATTCGTTTCATTTAATATTTTATTCCAGGAAAGGTCTTTGATTGCTTTTGTAAAAGTTTCTATGTTTGCTTTATTGAATATTCTTTGATATGTTACAGTATTTGTATTTTCCTTTGTGCTTTTTTTCAATATGCTTGTATTTAACATATGTACTATTGGTAAGTGGTCTGAGATATCGCTAAAAATAATACCATTCATACTGTTATCAAATTCTTCTATATTATTTGTGAAGATATTGTCAATTAACGTGGCAGTATGATAAGTAATTCTAGTTGCTTTAGTAATTAGAGGTAAAAATGAAGAGGTAAATAATTGTTCAATAAATTGATTTGCATAATCACAAGATTCTGATTTGAAAAGGTCAATGTTAAAGTCTCCCATTAGATAACAAATCTTATTCTCTCTGTCAATCTTTTCTAGAATTGTATTCATTGTGTTTTTAAATGTGTCAAAATTACTATTTGGGGGTCTATAAATTACCCCAATGATGAAATTTTTGCCATTATTGTTTGTTACTTCAATGAACTTTGTTTCAATTATATCTTCAAGGTTCCTTGTCAGATCAATTCGACTTTTATACTTAAGTTGTTTTGTAACATATATACCAACACCACCGCCCCGTTTTTTTGGTCTGTTAGAACCGATGTACTCATAACCTTTCAAGGAAAAACAATCCAGGTTATTTTCATTCAGCCATGTCTCGGTTAGACCTATTATCTGGAAAGGTATACCTAAAGTATCAATCAAATTTTTAAAGGAGTCAAATTTGTTTGCTATGCTTCTTATGTTTAAATGTATTAACGAGAATTTTTCTTCTCCAATTACATGTTTTGTTTTATTTTTGAATTCATTTGGTAAGTAATAATCGCAATTTATAGTATTTGTATTGAAGGATGTGTCAGATTTATATTATTGATAGCGCAATATAAATTAGGAATTTTAATTGGCTTAGTCTATCCATATCACTCTGATTTAATTTGATGTTGAGCTTCTATTTTCTGTGTTGATCCGGTAAAGATGTACTAAAGTCCATATTTATCATAATTTCTCTCTCACCATCTTCACTTTTTTACCTTCTGCCCTTGCCTTCTTAAATACTGGCATGAGCTTCTTTCTGATGTTGACAATCTCCTCCGGGAACTGCTCCGAGATTGCTATTCCAGTATCTTTCAATTTTTTGGCGATGGCTAAAACCCGCACTTTGTCTGGGAAATAATAAACTTTGCCACAATGGCACGTGTTTTTCCTTGCTGTTTCTTTCCCATTCTGTGACTTCGATCTAGCTTAATCAACATTGCGTCTTGTATTCTCAAGATGACTTTCGAGAATACTGTGAATTAATTGTGTTGTATTTTCCTGCTTCTTTTTCTTCGACGATTATAAAATGATGAGAAGGTTTTTACCCCCTTGTAATTTTCTTGAGCGAGGCCTCTGCTTTTCTCTCATCGCCAACCTTTCTTGCGCTCCATCCGACTTCTTCAATTTAGCATTTTCTTTCTTTAGGTCTTCGACCTCTTCGTGTACAAAATCGAGTGATTTTTTCATCTCTTTTAGCTCGTGCTCTACAGACTGAACACGACTGTCTATGACGTCAAGCTTACCAAGCTTGTCCATGATATGTTGGAACATAGCCTCTATTTCAGTGCTATTTTCTTCCTTCTTTCCTTCCTTAAAGTCGTTCGGTTTTGGTATTTTCGAACGAACTGGTTTATTGGGCGTATTTGACAACGAATTATTTAAACTTTGCGCACCGCGCTTGGAAGCGTTCTTGTCACCCATGATGTGATATAATATACCTTCAGGAAGCTGATATGTCAAACAGCATAGAAATGCATTCACAAGCATATTTATTTATCGAAAAAAATATATATAATATTCACAATGGCAGGTACACCACATTAGATAAGTTACAATGTAATTTAATGTTCATCGGCAAGGCTTAAAACTAGGCAATTATAAAATTGTCTGCATATAATTAAGACAAAAAATGCTGAAGTATACAAATAAGGCCACAAAAAAATTACTTGTTTAGCATCCTCCCATTCTAATTTTTCTAGGTCGGGCAGGCGGGGTTTTTTTTCGTAAAATGCAACACAAAAATAACTTGGCAAATGATGTAATTTCTTCTCTACCTCAACTTTGATCTTGATCAACTGAGCAAACCATACACAGATCTGTAACTTCACTAAAAAAGTTGTTCCACAGTTGCTATCTTCCCAGTAAGTGTTGCTTGCATGATAATTCGTCATTTGGTAATACATTGTTTGCTTTTAAAAATGCTTCCAACACCTTCTCTGTAACTTTAATTGCCTTCAACAACTTTGAACATTCAACAATGATGCTTTTCATTGTTTAATCTATAAATTGTGATCCAAAAAGGCCGCAGTAAAGTGCAAAAGTTTGTGTTTTTCAGGACACCATTTCACTAGCATGGAAATTTGAGGACACAAAGTCCTATGAAGTTACACATCTGATATATACTTAATCTGTGTCCCATAGCCTCATGAAGTAAAAAAATCACATGTATTGGTGCACTTTTGACGTTTTGTATTTCCGGTTGGGATTAACTCACAGTCGGACCAGAAATGGAAATACTGTGATAAAAGATGCAAATTTGAAGGCACAGGCTCGAAAATGACACTCTGAATAGTGTTTTTTGATAGAAATTCGAACAAGAGTATCACAAAGCACATATGTCCGAAGGGGCCAAAGTTATGTTCAGCAAAAGGTATTGTGCAGTTAGTCATTAGCTTTTTCAATTAAGTTGGGAAACACACAAAATCTAAACACAAAGATCTTCATGTGTTTGATCAGCAAACACTAAATATATTAATAATCAAACTGTCAAACACCCAAACTATTCTAAATGCAGTCATGCATAACATTGGCTATAAAACAAATAAGATCTCAGTAATTCAGGGTCAGTTTGTTAAACGCTCAAGGAAGAGTTGTTCATATGGCAGACAATCAAGTACCCAATGATGTTCCTGTAGTTTTGCCTGCAGAAGTTCCTGGCGTTAACGAAGCCGCAGCCATTCGTGATCAAGATAAAGCAAACGTCAATGTCCCAGATGTTGTAGAAGCACCACAAGCTCACCGTCCCGCACAGCCTGGCGAGGTATAGACCAATTGCAAAACTTAGTGACTGCGCCTTAAACTGCATGAAACCGAGGCTTATTATGCAAAAACAAATCATTCTGCTATACTTTTATATGGCGAAAAATTAATTTCAGTGTTTGAGACACGTTTTTATGGTAATCTCTTCATTTTTTTTTCAATATTTTTGTTTTGACTATGTAAATCTTTATTAAACTTGTTCATAGATTTAGTCTTACTTCAAATTTCATTGTTTTTCGTGGCATGCGAGGCAAAGTTTTGCTGTTTTTCGCCGTCCAATATTAAAGAAGCAGAGTATACCAGAGGAAGAATCAGGTATTTTCCGTCTGTTTTATTAATACATTTCAAAGAATAAGTTGTAACATTGATTAATTTTGTTTCAGTTGTAATATAATAGCAAGTTTTCGATTTCAACTTTAAAAATATGAAAGTAAATGTCGGGCAAAATTTGTAGAAATTTTATGTTATTATCCTTTGACAAATTTTTTTTTCTCGCACGAAGTCTAAAAAAATTTGGGTAGAAACAGTTATATTTTAGTTTGTTAAGTTATACTGACTATTTTATTTGCATCTTGATCAGATTTGAAAGTCTAGATTGACCTTTTCCATATGTTTGTTCCATCGCATGCTAAAACAACAATGAAATATCTCTCCAAAGCGGGTAAAAAACTAAAAATATAGTGGGAAATCGATGTTTAGATAAATTTAACAAATATTTATATAACTTAGCACGAAATATTAAGAAGAGATCAAAGAGATTCAAGAAAAAACACTTTAAAAACCCTAAAATTCACTTTTCGCTATATAAAAATATAGAAATTGTTTTGTTTTTGCATAAGCCTCGTTCTCGTGCAGTATGAAGGCGCAGCCACTAAGATTTGCAATTGGTCTATGTATTTGTTTAATTACGTTTTGTTCTCTTTGGTTTGATTTTTCCCTTGGTTGGGGCAGAGCGATATATGCTGTTTTACCTCACTCGCCTCACGAGCGTTGATCACAGGGAGCGTTATATATATATATATATATCTTATCAAGTAAACCAGTTGTGGGTTGTGGCCCATCTAGGGGAATGCTGTTTATCGTTTGAATATGAGATTCTTTCCAAGGGCTGGTAACACTAAACAAATGCTCTTAATGTGATACAACGATTCACAGGTTACCGATACCATTGAGTTATGTGGTATTGTCTAGTTCATTTTGCATATAAGGTGCCCTTCTCTTTGCCTTTGGACAGTTATAACTTTGAGGAATTGGGCCATTTCGCAAGGTCAGATGTGGTTGGGGCCAGCCTTAAGCAGGAGACACGTTTTTCTCAAATAACACAGTGGTCAGTTGCTACGTTGTTTTCCTCCTTGTTTTCCGTGGTGGTTATGAAATTTTCTGTGGAAAAGCTGTGGTTGGACACAGTTTGGAAGTGCAAAGAGAAGCCAAATTATGGCATGCGAAGTCTCTACACTATACTTGAAGAGAGAGCTGCTAATAAGTTTGAGCTAACCGGTCCCCTCATTGATGGGTATCTTTGTGAGCTAGGGAAGGGGATGTTTTCAAAGCTTGGGCGGTTGAGAAACACTGGCCTTATGCTAACAGTGAAGTTGTTCGTGCCATTCACAATATTTCGGCATTTGTGCAATGTAATGGTAGGCTATGGTGGTGATATGAAAAGCAGCAGGCTGAGCTTCACTGTGACTATTCAGTCGTCTGAGACCGCCACAAAAGTTTTTTCACCGGTGAGATTTGGTAGGAGTAATTTTCTCAAGAAGAGACATTTCAATAAATTAGGCCATTTTTGCCTTGCATGCCAATGAAAATTGTCTGGCTGTGTGCATTGTGGATAATTGTAAATACCGTACCAAAAACATGAAAATGCTACTCGACTAGGACAAAAACTATGCTGCAACCTGTTACTACAAAACAGTTAACAGCAACATTAAATTCACACTCAGAAATAAACCATTCAGGGTTCAGTAGTCTTGCATTATGAAAATATGTGGCAGGTTTGCTTTAACCCAGTACCCCCAAGGCACTGGGAGTGTTAATGGATTAATACAAGAAATAAAAAAAATGTTGGTTGTGAAAACAAATTTGTTCTGAATAATGCATTTTAGTTCACAAAATGATTATGAAAATAAATGTGGATTTTAGAAGAGAACTTTTTCATCTAGAGAACTACAAATAAATTCAGTTCTTTGTAGATTTAGCAAAAGTAAAATATAGTTTTGTTTATCTAAAAAATGCCCCAGTTACAAGATACCGGATTTGCATCGGAGCAACATCAAATTTTACTGTTTTGAGGGGAATTTGGCAACTTAAAATGATGATAACATAACATAATTAAACAAAAACTTCAAATATGAAAAGTTGTAATAGCATACACTTGACTGGAAAACACCTTAAATTGATGTCGGTCCAAAGCGAATCCGGTATTGTGTAACTGGGGGCCGCCTAAATAAGGTTACATTTTGTTTTGTACAAAACAAAACTATATAATACTTAAACACATCTGCAAAACGTTTGTTTTTTAGTCTCAACAATTTTCTTATTTATGATCAGAGGTATGTAATTATATAATACAACCAAATGGATGAAAGAAAAAGCCTACTTCTATATACAGTACTGTAGGGTACAGTAGATATTATATGATTGCCTACATGGTCTAACTAATTATATGACATACTAGTAAGATATAACACTCGCCAACCAAACACTCAACCCAACATTGGCAGCCTAAAAGTGCATGCCAACCTAGGTTTGCAGAAACCAAAAGTATATCCCTCACAAGCATACATCAAAAACAGGCTTCACCTAAAACAACACAATTACAGAAACCTACATTACAGTACAAGGAATTAAATAAGACAACTAAAACTCTCCCGCAAGTTCGTTTTCCAGGTGTGTCAACAGAATACTTTTCTTACCAGAAACAGAAAGGCCTTTTTCCCGCAAAAGGCGAAGTTGATCTACAGACAAATTCGCAATGACTGCTGAGGATTCACCAACCTGGAAGATCATGAACCATGCATGGTGTCTTGGTGCACCTTCAACCCTGCTTTGTCAGCAAACCTTTTGTCACAGACAAGTACATACACAGGGCTTTAGAACAGCAACATCAGGCAAAAGCAATTGCTTTTGAGCACATGTGACAACAATGGCACACACAACAGAATTTGCATTCTGTGTGGTTTACATCATCTTTCTCTCTCTTCCACAATCAAAGAATCTTGGTATGTCACAATGAGGGGGTTGTAATTTGATCTCATTGCCACCACTTTCCATTCTTATCAGTGCTACGAGACCCATTTGTCTTATAAAGTTCACCCTTTAGTCCAGCATGTTTTGACTCTTTGGCCTGTTATGAGAGCATACCATACCCAACTCCATACTTTTCATACAACTGCTTCGCATGGTAAGGCAAAGCATAAGCAACTGGCCAAACAGTCACATTCACACTGTGTGGAAAGAATAGCACCAACAAGTTGAAATAATTCTATTTCAGAACCATCCTCAGAGATACGAAAAACTAGTTTCATATTAATCTGACACTGCAATTGAGCAATGAAAAATTTGTTGGCTCGAGCGGGATTTGAACTCGCATCTTCGGGATCTAGACTGCCGCTCCACCTTTTGACAAGCGTTAAGTTGTCACGAAAATATTTTCATAACAACTTAACACTTGTCCTCTAAAACAAGCGTTAAATAATCACGAAAATATTTCGTGCACTTAAATTGGATAAGACTCGCTACCATTCCCGGTTGACTCGATAGCTCAATAGGTAGAGCGGCAGTCTAGATCATGAAGATACGAGTTCAAATCCCGCTCGAGCCAACGAATTTTTCGTTGCTCGATTGCAGTGTCAGATTAATATGAAACAAGTTGAAATAAAGTGTACAGAATTCATTTAATTGAGAAATCTCTCCAGGAATGTTAACATAAACTTTATTAAACAATCCTCCAACATTTCTCAAGTACTGCACTATCTTTCCAAGAGCTAGTCGTTGTAATTTTTCACCCTCAGTTTCATTTGCTGTTTGCAAGGAGTCAACAATTCAGTAAGAATACCTTGCCAGGGCAATAGCTTGTGCTCCAATAAGCCTAACACTGAGTTTATTTGACCACTTAGCCTCATCTGCATAATGTTCTCTCATCTTGGTTGAGAGGAATGCCAGACCACATCTTTTGCACATGAGAAAGGGTATTAGAAGAGGCAAATCTTGAAGTCTCCAGCATTGCCATCATGTTGTCAGAGGCAGCACCTTTGCTCAACTCCAAGACAGAAAAGTGTCTAAGCATGTCTGGCGAAAGGCTTGAGTTTTGGCAACTCACTCCAATCTCTTCTTCTGCAAAACTTCTATTAATAACATCAGTGGATTCAAGAGCACTATCAACACCCAGCCCTTTTAGGAGTGGCATGATTTTCAGATAATTCATCATTGAGAGAATTTTGACCACTCGATCCAATGGGGGCTGATAATGTCTCAATAAACTTTTCAAAGCAACATCGTAGAAGTGATTCAGAATAAGTGATTCAGTAAATCAAGGATGTGCTGCCAGGCATTTATCTCCCAGTGCCAGGGGTCAGGTTTAACCCGGTCAGCGAAAATCCCTCTGGGTTTTCCTAACTGGCATATCCCGTTATCAGCCATAAATGCGAACTTCTTGCTATGCACTGTTGGTGAACTTAGACTTTTGGGTAGGCTGGCAAGGTATGCATCAACCATACCTAGATGTTTCTCTTGCTCTGTCATAGTATAAGGCTTCCACAAATCTACATTGCTTTGCCCAATACTCCTACCCATTGAGCACATATTGCCTTTGTGTACATTGGCATATGGTGAAGGATAAGTGGTTAGCATTACCATGAAACCAGACAAGCTGCTGGCAGAGGTGAGGAAGTCTTAAATGAAGGTCCATTATAATATGAGGCCTGTAATTGTCCTAGTGACACCAGGTACATCAGGAATTTGACAAACACAACCAATATCTAGGGTTTTGACGAATTTCTCAATACTTTCATTAGATATATGGGAAAGCGAGGGTTGAATTTCAATACACTTAACATACACTTAACATTCCTTGGCACCCACACATTCTTATTCTTATATCAAAAACAGATGATTGAGTTTTGCAAAGGACATTAAATTTTCTACGGGATAAAAAATTAGTATATTTAAAATTTATAGCTTCTAACAATGTGTTTTTAGATTGTGTATAATCTTTCATTGTTTTTCTTACCATCCCTTCCACATACTTTCCTCTCCTATAATTACCGATGAGGTTTTCCATCATAGCCTTTGGTGCTTTTGCTGACACAAAGTCCCACACACCAAGCAATGCTCCATTTTCACCACCATGGATGAACTCAAGGACATTTTTGGTTTCTCCTTGTCTTCAGTAGCGTACTCCAGAATTAGGGTTGTTGATATGGTATCCAAAGTAGTGCTGGTGTTTAGTGTTCGAGATTGGGTTTTCTGATCAAGCAGAGTTTTAAGTTTCTCATACTGTTTCAAGATTTCCTTAATCTTTTGTTCTTCTACACTCAACTTCTCTGCTGTCTGTTCGCATTCCACTAACCAACTTATCTAAATTAGATCCTGTAAAAGTAAATATTACATTGTATAATTCAGATTCAATTTAGTTGCAAGATAATATAAATGTGCATTTGTAAGCCATTAACTCGATAATTCACAATAAATGTGTTTTAATGTAAGCTGGTATGCACGAAAATTGCAGCGAATGTTATTGTTTAATAGACTAGCATATCAGTTGTGTTTTTATGTTTGTGTATAATGGTCTTAATACTTTACGTGGAGTTTTTATACTTCATCTATTAAGAAAGGCGAGGGGTTTCTGCATGCATGTATTTTCTAATACTTCATGTTAAATCAATGCTTGGAAAATATGGGTAAGGGGTTACTGTGTGCATGTATTTCTAGTACTTTTGAATGCAAAACACACAACTCACACCAGACTCATCCTTTGATAAAGCTAGAACATCACCACGATAATTTCCAACACTAAGTTCCATTTCATCTAATTTTCCAAAATGTCAGCTTTTTTGGAAAAAAGTGAAGCAGACATTTCTTTAACATGTTGAATATTAGCATCAACAGGCATATTGATATCTCTTGAACCGCCACCTTTTGCCATTCAAACAGATACATATCTTTGTTGTCCTTCATTGTAATGCATCCCAACCAATATGAACTGTTATAAAAACTTCAATTGACTTTATTATCGTAATATTTATATAGTGAACCCTAACGATATTTTTAACAAAACACAAGCATACGTCACATTCCCCCTGTTGGACATGTATCTTATATGGCCAACACCCTACGACTGTTCGTGAAGTTTCATTGGAATGTTCTTAAAGTGGGAGTCAAGTCCTTAGTGTAAACAAACGGTTTGTTTACATTTTGAACTGCTGTATTTTTTAAAATATGATGTACTGTCTGAATATCTAACACCATTTGGGTTCGCTATGCTTCTAAACGAATATGAAATAGAATTTATGTTCAGAAAAATTCGAAAATTCGAAATGTAGGCAATTTTTACATTAGAGGGTCCTCACATTGTTATGAGCAGAACTGATGTACAGAACGGAGTTGACTTCCACTTTAATTATATAACACTATGCAGTATATTTACAACAGTTCACCTGCGATCGCCGGTCTTCTTGGTCTTTCAGATTCAGTTGAATCCTGAGCACCATTCTCTTGTTCCGATTGTACTTCTTCTTTCGCAAGTTTACAGTTAATCTCCATAGGATATAACAGCTGTAATGGACACCTTAATGTAGTAACTTTCCCTTTCTTGCTCATGACTCGTACAACTGCACCTCTTGATTTCCCATCAGCCGTGCTATTGACAAGTTCCTTTATTCTTCCAATTCTCCAGAAACTACATGGATGGTTCTCGTCGTGAACTAGTACTATATCTCCAACTTCCACAGAAGATTTCTCTACTGTTTTCTTAGAACTCTTATGTGCATTTCTCAGCTCTACCAAATACTTGTTCCGCCATCTTCGCCAAAAGTGTTAAATAATATCATTTAGCTAGCAAACTTTGTTTGTTGAGGTCATTCATCGATAGGTCGACTTGAAAATCTTCGTCTTCAGGGTTCTCTTGATGACAATCAGGTAAACTCAGGATCTGTCTTCCGCTCAGAAAATGGGCTGGGGTAAGGGGGTTCCTCGACGTCCTTGGGGGATACATAGGATAAAGGTCGACTGTTCAGGATCGATTCTGCTTCTGTGACAGCTGAAACTAGCTCATCATAAGACAATCTTGCTTTTCTGATGGTTTCCTTCAAACATTGTTTCAATGATCCCACAAGCTGTTCAAAGAAACATCCCCACCACAGGGCTTGCTCCAGATTAGACGACCACTGCATTCGTTGCTGCAAGAAATATTTCTTCACTTGAGGATGACGCATGAATGTTATTAACTCTTTGGACACAGCCTTAAAGGTTTTTGCGTTGTCCAACACGACAAGCAATGGCGTCGAAAGTCGTGGCGTAAATATAAAACCCCTCAGGAAGGCTTGTGACCACTCTAGAAATACAGCAGGTAATCAAACAAATCCATGCTTTCTCGTCTAAATCGTTCGTAGATTTCACATATACGGGACCGATGTAGTCTAAGCGAACATACGTAAACGGTTGTTCTTCCTTTACTCTAAACTCCGGCAACAGCGGAGAGTTAAGTGCCTTCTATGCTCTACCATCTTGCTTCCTGCAGGTGACACAATTCAAGAGGAGTTTTCTTACAAAGTTCCTTCCTTGCACTAACCAGAATTTCGACCGAAGTTCTGTCAATGTTGCCTTTACTCCCCCATGCATTACCCTCTCGTGACAATCCCGTACGATTAGTGTGGTAAGGTAATGAGTCGTGGATTGGATACTTAGCTGAATATGGCAAGTTTGTCCTTACATCGGACAATTCCATTTTCACCAGTAAACAGGCTGAGGTCTCGGGTCCAGGATTTGAATTTCTCGTTCAACTTAATTTCTTCCTGCAGTTTCTTGATCCATAGAACTCAAGCTAATTCGATGTCGGTGCTTGTAACTTCCGAGTTTGTTGGAGGATCTTCCAGTTTAACTCTCGATTTTAGCAGTTTGATGAACTTCAAGACAACAGCCGTTACTCTTAGCAAATGACCCAGGCTACTGTAGTCCTTACAGTTAATAACATTGCTTATGGAATCTTTCAATCCATGCACTATCATCGTTGAAAGTGTATCCTTGTCTAAAGCTCTCTGGTCCTTGACTTTCATCTCAATTCGACACTCTTCAGGTACAACATCGTCATCAATGTTCTCTTTAGCAGGGCTCTGTGGCGGACAACCATTTTGGGTGTTGATGCTAGTTGAGTAGGCAGGATAAGACAGAATGTCTGCAGGGTTTTCTGCACCTGGGCAGTGACTACAATACTCTACAGGAACCAGCACTCTAATCTCTTCCACTTGACCCTGTACATATTGTTTCCATTTCTTCTCTTGCTACATAATCCAATATAATGCAACCTTAGAATCCATCCAGCATTGCACCTTCGAGATTTCAATCACAGACTTCAGGGCTTTCTGAGTAATGTTCATTAATCTGGCAAGCACAAGTGCTGACAGTAACTCCAACCTTGGAATCGTTTGTTTAGTTAAGGGTGCCACTCTTGCCTTCAATATCACCAACCGGACATAAGAGACATTTGGTGTGATGATTCTGAGGTATACTACGGCTGCATATGCTTTGATAGATGCATCGCAAAACCTGTGAAGCTCGTAGGATATAACTTGCTTGTGTATGTCAAAAATATAGCATCTTGGAATAACAAGAGGTTGGACCTCCTTTAGGTTATCAACTAATTTCTGCCAGTTGCATTTCAGTGTTCCTTCAAGTGGATGGTCCCAGTCACCCTTTGCCAGACAAAGTTCTTGAAGCAACAGCTTGAAATTGATTGTCAATGGGGATATAAAACCCATAGGATCATAAATCTTGAAAGAAATACTGATCACATTTCTCTTCATAGCTTGAACCATCTGCGCCAAATCTGCAACATCCTTGATATCAATAATAAGATTGTCCTCGTAAGAATCCCATAAGGTTCTGAGAATTTTCCGCTTGTCATCGCTTGCTGGAGGGGGAGGACCCAACGTACCTCCGGTGTAAGATGACTGCTCCTCCTCAACCAACTGCTGGGACTTGTTGCTATCAGCTCTGGCCATGTTGCTTCCGTCAGGTGCATTGTTCACTGTCACTAGTTGGTTGGTTTGACATATCCGCTCTTGTAGTTCTTTAGAGTTCGTGGTAATCTTTCACAAGTTGAAGTTAGCCTTTGCCAATCAGCTCCTTGAATCTTCATAGAGTTTGAATGCATTGTGCACATTTTCACCTCTGGAAATAAGATCATCCACATAGATCAGAACATAATTCAGAACAGCTTCCACGAAACTAGGGTCATCCTCCCGGTATTTCTCGATGTGGTGTTTGACTGTGGCATGTAGTAGAAAAGGACTGGAGGATATGCCAAACACTACTCTGGTGAATCGAAGTGGGATAATCTTAGGGTTTGGGCTGTGTATATCATCGATCCACAGAAATCTCAATGCATCTCTATCAGACTGCTACACGAATCATGAGAAAGGCCGTCTCGATATCTCCCGTTAAGGCCACCTTGTATGCACGGAACCTTGGCATGATGTCAGCAATGTTCTGAGTCAGCGAGGGACCGCTACACAGACAGTCATTAAGCGAAGGTCCTCTTGACTTCGCCAAGGCATCATACACTACTCGCAATTTTGTTGTTGCTTTATCCTGCCGGATAACTGCGTTATGACGTAAATAGTGCACTCTCTTGGCTCCTTCATTTGGTTCGGGCACAGACTCCACGATTCCTTTGTTAAGCTGATCTCTTATCATTGTCATATTCCTTAAGGACTTCTGACTCATTATGCAGTCGCTTCAGCAACCTTAATAGACATTTCTTGCTAAGATCATAGTTATCAGGCAGTTGAGCATGATCAGGTGTCCATGGCAAATTCACCACATAATGATTATTTTCATGCTTAATGCTTTCTAGGAATTCTTCGTACACACACTGTGGTTGAATACCAAGAGTTTCTAAGTCCCAAAATCTCTTCAGTTCTTGTACAAGGACATCATTCTTACACTCAGCTTCTTCGGAGGCACATTTGAGGGTGTGGATTGTAGCAAGATTGCTGGTATGGGTTAATTTCTGCAATTCGTTTCCAACAGGTCCAGAGAGAACCCAACCCAGCCTTGTTTGAATGGCAGTCGGACCACTATCTCCTTGTCTGGTTTTCCCAGTCATGATCTTCCGGTAATGATCTGAACCGATCAGGATATCCACTTTCGCATCGTGTTGACCAGATGAGTAATCAGCTAGGCGGAGGTTGGTGAGATGAGGGTAGGTCTTGCTAGCATTTGACATGAATTGGTTCTTTAATGGCTGACCAATTAATGGCACAGTAAATGCTAACATTTCAATGTTTGCTCCATAGGCAGTTTCTATTCCAAGATTCACCACATCAATAACTTGAGCATTGGTCTTGTTAGAGCCAAATGTTTTAATGTTTACCGACCTTTGACCCTTTGACTGCAGACCGAGAGTTCCTGTCAGTGTACTGCTGATGTACGAGCACTGACTGCCACCATCCAGGATTAGTTTCACTCACTTTGACCTTGGGACCATTAGGATTATCTGGGTTATATATTTGGTTGGAGAAGGACACAGTTCAATGAGGGTTGTGCGACAGATGGTTGCGTCAGGATGGGTTCCCAAACTAGGCTTTTCCTTTGGCTTGTTGGATCCACTTTGCTCATGTTCCTCAGGAGGGTCCCTAGGAGGTGGCTTCTTACCCTTACATATGCTAACATGATGTCGCCCCTTGCAGCACCGTGTTGTTGGACTGATATGATCCTTTCTTAGGCACACAAAACATCTCCCCATCTTCCGTAAATATCTTGACGAGCAGCAGGTCTAGTCACAGTTGTACAGTCCTTTGATGGGTGGGACCCCTGCAGTTTGTACAACTTGGATTATTACCGGCCATCAGTGCTGAGGCTGAACCGTGATATTTCTTAAAATCCTTGTTGGTTGCAGGTACCTTAATTCTCTCCCTGGCTTCTAACTCTTGCTGCAAGGTATTTAATAATTTGTCCAAATTCCATTCGTTTTCCTTAACCCACTCTGCTAACAACCAGCTGTAAATTTGTTGGTAGCTTGGACATTAACATTGAAGAAAGAATGCTACCATAAGATTCAGGGGCTACTCCCATAGATTTCTAGCTTCTGATGTGTGATTGCACCGTATCATGAAGTTGGCACAAACCCTTCAGGTTGTTTTCAGAATTAACTGATGGAAGATTTAACAGAATATCCATATGTCTATTTATAATTTGCTGTTTATTCCCAAACCTTGATTTCAAAATAACAATTGCCTCTTCATAATTAGCATTAGTTAGGGACAATCCAGCAATGGATTCAGCAGCAGCTCTGTCCATGAAAGACTTGAGATAATTTAATTTATCAATTGGTGCTAAGGAGGGATTGTTGTGGATAGAGGCTTCAAATATATCCCAGAATAGGTTCCATCGACTAGGATCCCCAGAAAACCTTTTAAGGATTAATTTTGGCAATTTTACTTGTGCTACATGATTGATTGGTTGGACAAGCTGGATGCCCTACAGGGTTCTCGGGTGATGCAGATGTGGTTGGTATGTTAGGATACTCTACTGGTTGGGGTTGATTCACAGTTGACATAGAAGGCTGACCCAAATTTGGCATTCCATTTTCATTTGATGTATCAAGCTGACTTGAATATTGATTCTGTAGTAACAACGTGCTTGCAGTGCTAGCACTAGAGCCTTGAGGTGATGTGGTGGCTTGAATGGGTACTGGTGGCAGCTAGTGTTCCAGCAAAAAGTAAGGCTCCCCTGTGGCTGTGTGCACAGTGTTGATACCCAAAGCCGTAACAGGCACGGTCTGCCGTGCGTAAGCGTGCGTAAAGCACTGTTAGGCACGGTCTTGGCACGCAAGACCGTGCCTAAGCTAATTAGGCACGCTGCTGCTTAAGTTCAGCGTGCCTAGTGTCATATATCCTTGCAGCCGATAACATTTCCCGACCGGCACAATTTACAAACAGGATGACCGTGTGTAAGTGTACATGCGTAACCGTGCGTTATTTGGCACTCTGCTTTAATGAAGAATGTCAACAAAACTAGTAAAATAAGTGTCTGGTTTCAAATTTTGATACGTAAGCGTTTGCTGCGTATATGTTCACTTCAAAATCATTGTAGATAAAACAAATAAGGTGATTGCTTGTGTTCTATTGACGCCAGAACGATTATGTAAAGTTATAATATTGCCGTATACAGTAATTTCGTGCATTCTTGCCATTAGGTTTTGTATTTACGAGTACATGTATTTACTATCTTATTTTATGTATAATGTGGCAGTATACAATGAATTGTGAACCAAATATTTTATATACATAGTAATATAGGCGTATATAACTAGTGTAGTTTCAATTCAATATACAGAGTGAATATTCAAACCTGACGGTCCGAACGGTCTGACCACCCGATCGGGAATTTTAGTATAGAAATCATTTGGCGTCAAAATCAACATGTACTAACAACAAAAATAAATTTTCACAACATAATCCCACTCATTGGCATTGTCATTGACACATTGAATGTTATACATGCACAAAGTCAAAGGACGACGAGTTACACACTAAGAAATAATTTTCAAAAGTGAAGAGATTAGAAATACATTAAATAAAACTTTTCTAGCAGACTATATAAGTTACTATATAAGCGGTATAAGTATATAGATATTGTGGTATTGTTTTGTGTCGGTGCGTTGCACGCTGACTCATATAATTTCCTTTTCGGGGTTGATCTTTATTTTCTGGTTTTCTGTCAACCACTAGCGAAGTAAGGAAATGCGTAGATAATAAGGAAAAGGCGTATAAGTCTGTCCTACGCTTTTATAGTTGTCACTTTATAATATAGAAATCATTTAGCATCAAAATCTACATCAGTACTAATATTAATAACAAAAATAATTTTTTCACAACAAAATTTTATCATTAAATGTTACACAAAGTCAAAGGACGAAGAGATACACAAAAGAAATAATTTTAAAAGTGAAGAGATCATTAGAATGTAGCTTATACTAAGCGGTATAAATATATAGATATTGTATGTATTGTTTTGTATTGGCATTTCATAGACATAGTGTATAGATGTGTGTAGCCTGCATATAGCAGTCGCTTCATCTAACCCGCCATTTACTCAAAAATCCTCAAAACCTTAATTCAATAAAATAAAGCGACTGCTATATATGCAGGCTAAGACGTGCGTTGTGCTCTGACTCATATAATTTCCTCTTCGCGGTTGATCTTTATTTACGCTTATAAATTTTATCTGGGTTTCTGTCAACCACTGTCACTGAAGTAAGGAAATACGTAGATAATAAGGAAAAGGCATATAAGTCTGTCCTACGTTTTATAGTCGTCACTTGAGCGAAGTTTTATATATAATCAAATATTTAAGGCGAAAGGCCAGCAATTTTCAACCTAGCGATAGAGAACAAATTACAAAACAAATTATTTTCTACTTTGGAGTAAAAACAGCGGTTTTACTATGACTATGCTCAGACCTCAGACATCAAATAGCAAGTTTGCAACCAAAAAAATTCGCTTTGTGCTTCTTTCCTCTTGATAATTCACTGGAGCCATGCTAGACGTCATTGATCATAGAGGGGTCAGCACGCGAGGGAAAAATGGTTCGGGTTTATTGGGATAAGAAAAACCCTGATCTACCAGCCAAAATTATCTTTTTAGAAGGTAAGATTGTATTGTATTAAATAATTACATTTTTAGTGTATTATTTGCTATAATATATTGTATTAATGTGAATACTAACGAGTAACGGCAGTAAAATTGATTTGTCATGGTAAACAGCATGCATATAAGCAATAGAGAGAAGACATGTGTCTAATTGTCAGTTTACCCAATTACAGATGACTTGAAAGAATTGGAAAAAAAAAGAAACGAAGTTCTCAAAGACAACTTTAATACTTCGATGACTGCGGGAGACAAAGAATTTATTGAAACTTGGAAAAAAAACATGTCAAGATGCCCACAAATATCAGCTGACACGAAAAAGAAAGCAACATGCCTAGACCTAGAGAAGCTGCCAGTCGTCACCACTAGCCAAGAAATTGTAAGTGTTGCTGATGAAAGCAATAACATTTCTGTCAATTCTCCTGTCACTGCTATACGACCTCTAAGTCCTCTAACGAATCTTGCAACCACCAGTGCTTCAGCAGTTCCATTCGTATCTGCTGCTTCATCTGTTTTACCTGCCACCGTTGTTTCATACGACAATCTTTCAACTGCTGCACCCATTATTCCTTCCTTGTCTATTTTACATTCAACTGGTTCTTCATCGTTCACCGCTCTTCCATCATCGTACAGCTCAAACATCCATCCTGTCGTATCTATTCCAAACCACAATCGTGAATCTATTTTGCCCACCATCACATCACCTCTAGCATCTGTTCCATGAAGTTTAGCTGCCTCAAATAATATATTTTCTGTTCTTCCTGTGGTCTCACCATCTTTTAATTCCACTGTTCAATCATCTCTCCCAACTTTGAGTTCTAACTTACAACCCGTAACTCCCGTAACCCTTGGTCTAACATCTGATAATAATATTCCATATTCCACATTCTTAAACGAGTTAAATGCCCCGTCCTTCAGTCCAGAATCTACGAACTCGAATGCATTTTCTTTGTCTTGGAATAGTCCTTCCCTTAATAATCTCTCTTTTGATTCGGTTGGGCAATCAGAGCCCTGGGTTTCTACTCCTGTGCAGTCGGGTTTACCAGCTGGATTTTTGGAAGAAATTAATTTCCCACGTTCTCGCAGCCCAAATAATTTCGAAAATATTTTGCCTGGTCATGCAGAACACCCACCAATATTGAACCAAATAAACAAGAAAATGGATGGCATTTTTCAAAACGTTGATGCGGTGTTGGCAAATCAACGACTGATCATTGATTGCCTGCAAAACAACGGCTTCTTGAATCGTCCCAGTACCAGATCGTCTGTCCCTGAAGCAGCTGAGCAGAATCGGATTAATTTCACTAACCCACCTGACGAATCCCAACACTATGGCGCTGAAAATGCTCATGTCCATGGAAGAGAACTCACAATGGCAGAATTGGATGCTCTGAACTTAAAGAAAAAAAGAGGGACAACAGACGCTTATTTTGCAGTGTTGTTATTAAAGGAGTATACAACGCCTGAAGAGCGCATAAACTGTACTGTGTATGGAGCGGGGCCCAAATCAAAAGGATTAAATACAAATACCTTAATGAATTAAAAAAGGCTACGAACATTTTTATTCGAACGAGTCATGGGGTGATGCTATAAAGGCAATGAACAATCACATGAGAAAGTACTGTTCTGCAAAAGACCCTGAATAAAATGTTTCCAGTGGCGTAGCCAGCCCGACAATTTAGTCCTGCTATGCATATTCAAAATTATCATTATTCATTTCTTTAGAAATTGATTGTTTTCACAGTCAATGAACAAGAAAATATTTGCATAGCGGGACTAAATCGTCAGGCTAGCTAAACGCTATGTTTCGGGTAATTGCTATTATAAATCAGTCCTTGTCACTGCCCGTTTACAATCTAATGGGATCGATACTGTGACTACATTTTATGACAATTTTATGAGTTCTTATCGCTCTATATTGTATACACAAGTTTTAGCATTTTGTTGTGCCATGTCAATAAAATTTCATAATTACTAAAACGTTTTCGTTTTAACGTTTAAACTAACATATTATTACAGGTGACGCTACTCTATGGGAAGCACCATGCGCAATTAGCTGAAAATGCTTGCCCTGATAATCGTGGTCAGAATCAAACCAGCGACCTTTGGTTTTCTATAGTTCGATTCCCACAGCGCGGATGTGGTTCCTCTCGAGTAGCGTAACCTGTAATAATTCACAGCAACCACAGTTTTCACATATATAAAACATAGCCTATAGCGTAAAAGCTATTAAAATTGCTGTCAAGAGATAATTAACAGGGATTAACATGAAATTAAGGTGTTAAGCTATAATTATTTACAAGTGTTCGCTGCCAAATAGGAACGCTGTACTAAAACCGGACATGATTTGACAACGCCACGCAATTTTTTAGTTTTTGAAAGTTAATAAAACAGCCAATGAGAGCAAATTTTAAAAGATATGTAGATCAATAATAATAATAATAATAATAATAATAGTTATAACGCTTCTAAATATTTAGAAAATTTAAGCTAGGATCAAAGTTAACGGTCAGTGAAAATCGGAAAATCGAACCGGTGTGTCTGTACCTTTAGATCTAAAGTAATGAACAGTCACCAGACACCAGCATTGGGAAAACAGCATATGCTGCATAATATGCGCGATAGTGACTTGGCATTGGGTAATCAATGCTGTCTATGGTGGAATTTGTCGCATAATATTTTTTTATTTCAAAATATTAATTAAGACTGTCACATATTTAGCGTGCACGCGTTTGACCTGGCAATATAACAGGCTGCGTAATGTACTTGTGTGCGCCATATGAAATAATGCTCTAATAATGACATTTTTAAACATATTTCCATTATAAACATGTGGCGTGTAAGTTATGCGACTTGCTCAAGAAAGTGCAATTTCATGCTCATTCAGAGTGGAAAATATATTATTGTGCGGCATAGGCACATAGTATAAAAGATTTCTCATCACGCTCTCTTCGAAGTCAAGATATGAAATTTGATATGCGCAAACAGTATAGGTACGAAAGGCAGATATTATAATAATATTACAATATTATATTGTAATGTTATTATAATATGTTATAATATTACGTGGAACAGATAATAATACAAAATTATTATACTTGACCCGAGCGTACAAAAATTCCGCACATTAAAATATGCTGTGTCATGCACACAATGATAATTGCTTAAAATCCATGCAAAGACTCGAGTATATCCATATGTAGCTCTTCGGAAATTTCGTATAACAGTGGTTGTGCTTGGATACTGGATACGCGCAATTCGGGACAAATATACCTGACAGTTGCAGCATAAACAGCAGCTTCTTTCTCTCTTACTAGTTCGTAATAATAGGGAGAACTTGAAGCTCGCTTTCTGGCAAGGAAATATCCGCAAATGATCTCGGCTCCTGGTGGGTATGTAGCTCCCCAATCATCTCTTTCCTCAGTCAATAGCACCTCTCCAATTACTTGAAGTAAATAATACTCCTCTGTCAGCAGAAGCAATGTGACAATTGCATCTTTCGTTGCTAGGTGTTTTATTGCTTCTAGTGTCGTAGAAACGTCCCCTCTGGTAACGACAGTGGGTTGATGACCACCCTCTCGTTCCAGTTCTTGCTCTTCCCAGTTATCAACATACGCAGAATTTTCACATGATGCGTAGGACCAATCTAAACATGCGTCGCAGTAACACGACAGAAACCTCGAACTTAAACTGCAACCACCGTCCGTTGACACGACTGCATGGATAGATCTATTCCCCTTGATTTCTTTAAAATATCTATCTCTCCGGTTGCGGAGCATTTCATTGTCGTAGAAAAATATACGCCATTTCACTTTAACACTCTCAGACTGGTATCGCGATGGCGCTGGATCTTTCATTGTACTCTCAGCGAACTCGTACAATTTTTTCGCATTTCGAATGACAACCTACATGAAAGAAAAAAATATGGTTTTGTTAAGAGTTAAATAGTTTAAGGCCATGTTACACGAGGCAATTTTTGGTGCAACTTGCAACGCAATTTTTGGTGCAACTTGCAAACAATTTCTGGCACAGGGCGTAAAAATTTCGCATAACATGGCTCTGATACTGTGCAGAAATTGCGCTTGCAAGTATATAGTCGTGACCTTTATATAGTACTAATGAAAACAGTATAGTAGGCAATTTATAGCCAGGGTCTGGTTGTATGAGTTACTATAGAGTTAATTATATATATACCGCGAAAGTTAGCCAATCAAGACCAGGGATTTCAGAGTTAGGCTACTACCATTTAAATTATCTGCGAAATGGATGAAGAATAGCTAAGATCATGAGTGAGTCATTACCTGCCGTTTAATGACAGCCATGTCAGCTTTGTGTTTAAGGTTAGCCCCGGCACCGTCTTGAGGACCTTTTGCATGTGAAGTTTCAAAGTAGTTACGGATGGTTACGTAGCCAAAATCTGAAGATGATTGGGCAACGTCGCCCAGACAGTGGCGGCTTTTGTACTGCGTCGAGCATCCATCTGTCCATTCATGCATAATTTTCAGGTCATAACCTATATAATTTTCGCAATTAGCTTAATTTCTTTTTCCCTAAAATATCGTTGCAATTATTTGCCCATGCCATTGAAATTTTGAAAAACTTGGCCTTATTGAGAAAGACCGTGCTAGACCGTGCCTGGCCAAGTGGCTATACTTATAGTCAATTGATGAACGTCAATTCTCAACAAATAGTACTAGTTCTTATTAAATTAACCAGATTTCAAGCCATATCACTACGAACCTAACATTTTAAACCAGTTCAGCGATATTACTGGGGAATATATAATATTGTAATTAATAAGGCTTATACAGTTTTAATTTCATACCTATTTCCTTGAGATAACCAGCCATGAATTTTCTAGCACTATGTACCGAGTGGTGGTCGGGAGAGATTACAAAAATATGTTCTGTTACAGGGGATGGGTTTTCTTCCGTGCTTTCGATTCCATCCACATTCATCAGAGCATGGCGATGTAGAATAGTAACGTGAATCGATGCTTGGACTTGCGCGAAGTAAAGGGATTCGATCTGATCCTGCATCGCACACGAGTAGTTTTCTGAGTAATCGTGAATTGCCACGGCATGGCCAATTGGTATATTCTCGACTAGCTCACGAAGCTGCTGATTTTGCCAATTAGCTCGGAATTGGTGCGCAGGATAGGTCTGCAGGAGATTTTGAAAGCAAGCAAACATTTCATCTGGGGAAGTTAATTTGTCAACTAACTTGAGTTTCTTTTTGTCTGAGTTATCATCGTTAACACGATGACATACTCAAACTTTCGCCATTTTACTAATGGTGCAGCGTCAGTGGAATAATTTTCTTTCTCCAATATTTTAAAGCCCGCTACTCCGCAATTTTTGCACTTCTGAAGAAGGCAGTCTGGATGATGGTATTCTTCATTTTTTTGTTTTGGACACAATGTATTGTTGACCAAATCAGTCGTATGTTTGTACACCACGTACTCTTCGGGACAGTGAGAGAGTTGTCGTCTGAATTCCATGCATGACTGAAAAATCATCCTAGTTTCAATGTGTATGCGGCAGCAACAAGAAACTCTATCTTGGGACTGTGGAATGGAAATATAGAAGGGTTTGCAGCTTTCAAATGAACGCTGTCCCATTTGAATATCAGGATATTTCTGTTTGAACTCCAGGTATGCTTCAGTTTGAGTTTTCTCCAGGATTTGTTTGGCGTGTGTTACGTATGTTTTGGGTGCTAACCTCCTTCTTACGATGTCTTTTTTATTGGGGGTTGTCCGGGAAATATCGGGGCTAGACCAAAAGTTGTGTGTGAGCTTTCAATGTTCTATGGGGATGACATCAGACCTAGTTCGCCGTTCTGTATAGGTCCAACAAGATTTCTTGCTTTTAAGTACTTTGGTGCGATGGTTAAATGCTTTACCAATGCGTTTCCTATTTATATTAAGCATTTTGGATACTTTTGTCTTCATACGTTTCTTTTGAATTGTTTCACCACAAAGAAAGCCAAGAGCTGTCTGAGTAGCTGCCCGAGAGTCGTTAGATCGTTGACCTTTTGTGTCGCTAATGGCATCTCGCTCGTCGCGCAACGCAGAAACAGCAACTTCAGCTTCTTCACTTTTTTCCCCTGAAACAACGAGACCTCTGTTCTCAAGTCCTTTCCTTGTTGTTGGGCTTTCGATGAGTGCAGCCACAACAGCTATTTTCTTCGCTGGACTTTTAGGAAGCTGCGATTTTACTAAATCGACTCTCCGCTTTTTAGCCATTCTTGTCGGGAAAATTTTGTCACCAGACTGACCAGACACTTCGCTACTGCATCTGCATTTAGATTTTGTGGCTCTTGACTTTTCCTCTTTTTGCTTTATCTCCTCTTTGGCCCTTGCCCGTTGTCGCCGTTTATATAGCGCCCAGTGGTATTTTTTTGTCACACTGTTATCAGTAACGTTTGTTTCGCGCACTTTCTCTTCCTTTCTCTTTTTGCCCTCCCTTAATCTTATAGTTTCACTGCTGCTAGGTTTTCCCATCTTGCCTTCGCTATAAGCTTCACTACAACTTAGTCTTAGTCAGGCAACGAAAATAACAATCCAACTTTTGCATCGTGTATTGATTTACACCGTGCTAAAGCGTGCCTAAAAGCCCGAATGGAAACTAGTTAGGCACGGTACGCCGTGCCTATAAAATCTTTAACTGACGCGGTGCATGCATGCATGGAAGAAAATTTTTTTTCTGACACGAGCCATATCCATAACAACTATAATATTTTGTGTCTGAAGTCTAAATGCAATTAAATACACAGAAAGAGTTTAAAATGCATCATGTAGAAATTATTGTATTGCAACTTTAATGTTTCTACAAGATATTATAGAATATATTTATAACCGTGCGTAAGTGTGCGTAACCATGCCTAAACTCTGCCAATAAACTGCGCTTAATTAATTAAGCATTGGGTCTTTTATCCAAGGGTATATATACGACCATGAACTTATCAGAGGCGGACATTGACCATGCGTAAATAGTGCCTGAAGGCATTTTACGCATGGTCAATGGAATGTGAAACCGTGCGTAAGCATGCCAAGAAACGGCCTAACCGTGCGTAAACAAGATACGGCTACGCATTTTGGACAAACGTTGTTGCACGAGTTAACATGTATTTCACACAAAGAAAAATTGAATTTAACTAGTGGAAATTGAAAAGAACGTTTGAGATGCAAATGCTCATGTGAAAGAACATTAAATTTAACTATCTTGCGTGCGTGTAAAGGAATATTGTGAAGTTAAAGTTGCAGACAATATGTATTGGACAAACAGTAAACTACGAAATCATTAGTTTTCGCTCACTTTTATTCAATAATATCGAGTTTTTTTATATGTATTGAAAGTTTGGCATTGTCTCATCATTTTGTACCATAATTCAGAAATAGAAATAGAAATCTTTAGATTTTACATAGCTGGTATTATTAAGCATTCGCGGTATGTTACACTAAATACTGCATAAATACCAACATAATAATGTTTTGAAATGTTTTTGTTTAATTTAGAACTAGAACTTTCTGTTAAGTAAAGTTTTGACTTTGGCTGGTCTTTACTTTGGCAAAAATATTACTTTGCAAATGTGAATTTGTTAGCCTCCATATTGTAAACCAACACCATGCACACAGCCCTATCATCCTGTAGTTCCGAGAAGTTGGTGGCAACTGTGATCAAGGATCAAAGAGTTGGAAGCGAGAATTAAGGATGATGGTGTGGAAATTAGCAGCGCTTTGGAGAATGATATTCTGAAAATCATGAGTGGTCAGAATCATGAGACAACCCCCCCATATAAAATTCTTTTGGGAGCAGCAGATGAAGCTTTTAAAAAGTGAAAAGTTTGGACGAAGATATCATCCTCAGATTATCCGTTTTGCACTATCTTTGCACGGAAAATCTCCAGCTGCATATCGAGAAGTCAGGGAGAGTGGAGCTCTGATTCTTCCCAGTGAACGTGCCTTGAGAGACTACAAAAACTATTTTAAACCCAAGGCTGGCATCAACCTTGAGAACATTGAAACCCTTCGAGATAAATCAGCAGCACTGTCTGGCATACAACGTTACGTAGTCCAGGTAATGGATGAAATGAAAATCCAGTCCAACCTTGTTTTTGACAAGTACTCAGGCGACTTGATTGGTTTTGTAGATCTCGGAGATCCAATGACCAATGCAAGTCTTGGGGATGAAGATGTTATGGCCACTCATGCTTTGGCATTTCTGGTAAGAGGAATGTGCAGTGACCTCAAGCATGTCATTGCATATTATTTCACTGAAAATGTTACCTCTTACCAGTTAATCTCTATCTTCTGGAGAGTTGTTGGTGTCCTTGAGTTCTCATTGGACTTATGGGTCTGTGCTGCGGTGAACGATGGTGCGTCACGAAATCGTTAGTTTTTTCAGCTTCATTCCAAGTTCATGACTGATCTAGAAGTTGATGTCATTCATAAGGTACAAAACGTTTTTGCAATGGAACGTTTCATTTATTTTTTTTGCTGATGCCTGTCATCTGATTAAGACCGCCCGGAACTGTTTGTATAGCTCTGGCTCAGGTTCATGCAGCAGATTAATGTGGATTGATGGCCACTATCTATTGTTCAAGCACATCGCAGATCTATTTTACAGTGATCAAGAATTTGCTTTACATACTTTGCCCAAACTTTCACTTGATCATATCGTGCTAACATCTTATAGCAAAATGAAAGTAAAGTTGGCAACACAAGTTCTGAGTCGTTCTGTGGCAATTGCATTAGAGGAAAGTGGGAAAGAAGATATCAGTGGCACAGCCCAATTCTGTAGGATGATGAATGATTTCTTTGACTGTTCAAATGTTAGGTCTTTGACTGAGCATACCAGGAAAAGAAATCATTTCATCAAACCCTACACGTCACCAGATGATGAAAGGCTTACAAGACTCGATGGGTTAACTAGATACATGGGCAGATAGGCCAGTTAACCTGATCTTTTAGAAATCCCTGCAGTTTGCATCATCTTCTATAAGCCCAACACCACACAGGGGTGTTTATAATAGAGCAATCATGGTAACATCCAAATTGTGCTGCAATTTTATCAGTCGGGTGATTCATGTTGATAATTGGATATATTTATATGTACATACATTGTAATTATTAAACAACTCGCAAATCTGGCATGAAACAACTGTGAATATTTTTCACATATTATATTAATTAACCTGAATTAGTGCTACTTAAAGGGGCCCTACAGTGATTTTTTAGTCGAGTAAGTATTGTTTACATTTTTTTCTTATTGTCACTATTTGACATGCGCATCACGGCATGCAGGTGTTTTCCGGTGTGTGGAAGTACTCATACCCTTGGATACTGCATGTAAGATACAGCCAAACAAATCTCTGTGGAGTCTCCTACTTAAGGTGGCTTTTCGACTAAAAAATTACTGTACAGTCCCTTTAAATACACATAATACCAATAGTAACTCAAATTGTAGTTCATTCTGTTGATACGTGTAGAGTACAATATATACTGTACAAGTTGTTTGTACTGTAAAATACAATGGCTGTAACGTTAGGATAAGAAAAAGTTTCTTGGGCCGTTTTCAAGACCTCGGTGATAGTGCCCATAAAGGCCCATTTACATGATGCAATTATTTATCACATATGCCAGGTTACAAATCGTATACAACTAATTGCATTGTGTGAATGAAACTTAAGTGCCAGGCTGTGACCATCAGGGTTAGTACTTAGGATGTCAGCTCCTACGGTATATCTGCTTTAGAAAATTTGTGGTAGATAAACAGCTAATTCAATGAAGGTTGTACTTACAAAGTCAAAACCACAAACATCGACCTTAAGCGAGAAAAGCTCTATGGGAGATTGGAATTTATACTTTTCCAACCCCATAAAATAGGCTAATAGCAGTCATTTGTGAAATGCATGGGTGACAATAGTGTTTTTACCAATAAATAGGAGAGTTGACAGTTTTGAGTTCTGACTTTTAGAGGACAATTTTAATTAAATCAGCTGTATATGGGAATCTCTATTCTCACAGCCTAGCAGTGGGCTTATTCGAAAAAAAATTGTCATGCGATTTTTAATAAATCCTATGTTGAAATCTGCTGTGTTGGTGTAATGTACTCAGGTGAATAAGATGTTTGTGTGATGTTACGCTGAGTGTATATCCACACCGGGCAGGATTGAAAAATATGCCTGGCCACGGCGGGATTCGAACCTACGACCTTTGGAATACTAGCCCAATGCTCTTCCAACTGAGCTACGTGGTCAGGACGGTTCGAGTAAGCGATATTTCGGAACTGAGTCTAGTTCCTTCGATATCAGTGTAATCTAATATTTATGAAATCTGCTGCCCGGTGTGGATATACACTCAGAGTAACATCACACAAACATCTTATTCACCTGAGTACATTACACCAACACAGCAGATTTCATAAATATTAGATTACACTGATATTGAAGGAACTAGACTCAGTTCCAAAATATCGCTTACTCGAACCGTCCTGACCGCGTAGCTCAGTTGGAAGAGCATTGGGCTAGTATTCCAAAGGTCGTAGGTTCGAATCCCGCCGTGGCCAGGCATATTTTTCAAGCCTGCCCGGTGCGGATATACACTCAGAGTAACATCACACAAAAATCCTATGTTGTTGGGTCTGCAGATCTTTTCAGATCCTTCCTTAAAGCTCGACTTTTCTTGATTTTCTTGTCCTTAATTTTATGTTTGGTAAGATAGTCCCTTGCATAAGAAAAGGACCTGACCTTCAAGTACAGTTTAACAACATTTTCCAAACACAACTTTTCTGTGGGACTTCCTTTGGTTACTCCAGCTGATAGTATAATATTCTCCCATAGTGACTTGACCTTAGGGGATTCCAGTGATGAATTGCATATCAAATCAGTAGGAATGTTTCTCAATGTCAGCTTGGACTCGTTCACTTGTTCTCAAAATGCATGTTCAGCTTCTTCTAAAATCCCCACTAAATTACTTGAGGGGTTAACGCCTCTTGTACGAGATGAAATAAAACTTGACATCTCATCAGATTTCATGCTTTGCAATAACAGGTTGAACTCCTTGTTGTGTGCCCCGCTTTTCTGTTTGCTTGTTTGGAAGAGTTTCAAGACTACATAGCCTGGGAGATAAGACAAAGCCCCACACTCAGCTTGATGGATAGATTTCACATCTGCCTGTGAGGTTCGCTCAGTTTCCATTTGACTTGTCCGAGCTCGATTAATGTTGTAAAATCCAACAACGTGGTCAGGTATATGGATCATGATTAGGTTCGCAGCCTACAAGGCCTCGCATTTTAATAATTTACAAGATTTTGGCATTAATGCGAAGAATGATTCGACTAGTTTATCTTGATTTTTCTTTCAACAAAAATCAGCATACATTGGAAACAAAGCGTCAAACAAAACTTTAGTGCATGACGCAGTCTTTACATGGTCAATCATTACAGAGCCATACAATTTTTCTTGTATAATTTGCGACTTAATTGTTTCCACAATTGAGGCAATTGTATCAAAGGAGAAAAGATGTAATTCGGGGAACGTCTTTGTATTGGATGTCTTTTCGTTATGCTTTGAGTTAATATGCCTTGTTAGGCCGCCTTTCGATTTGCACACTTTCTCACATTTTGAACAAGGAAATAACTTCTCCCCATTAATTTCACTCAAAGCGTTGTTAAACTCTTCTTGATTTCTTCTCCTTCAGCTTCGGCAACAGCAACGGTAACTTGTATATTATATTCATCATTTTCAGAGTGTCCTGAGAAAATCTCAGAGCCACTGTCATCGCTTTCGCTTGACCTTTCGATGCTTACTTCTGCCATATGGAATGTTTGTATCGAGACCCGAGAAGCTCTCGGGTATATTCGATTGTTGAAACTTGATCACATTACAGAAATCTGACCTACCTGCACGTCAGTTATCACCTTCGATGTTCACACAGACAATTAAAAATTGTAACTAATCGCTGAAGTTTATATAAAGACTATAAAATAATCTAGTATCGCACGGTTTTAACATATCGCCTATTGTTTTCCTGTCATCACTCCTTGTATGATGCAAGGTTCGCATCACATGACCTTTTTTCGCTGCTTCCCAACATAATTTCAGAAGCCTTTTGAAGTTTACCAGCTAGCCTAACCAGTCTTCTTCTATTAACCGTGATCTGAAGCATGAGCAATGGCTGAAAAGGGTTTAATATCTTGAAATCATAATTTGTAATTTTATCATTTATTTGTTAAAAATTCACCATTTCATACAGAAAATTAAGTATGGAAGATAATGTTTTCTTCACAGTTACATTCTCTTCGATTAGATTATGAATCATGTTGTTATTTATACCTCTACTTTTGAGAAATTTGCAGATCTAAAAAAGTGGTTAGGTAGATTAGGCTTACCCTCCATTAAGCCATGTTTCCCATTACTAATAGAACAAAAAACATCTTGGATATATTTTAACCCTATTCTGAAAATGGAACCTTATAGCCTTTCATAAAAAAAGCTTTGTGATGATGATTGTGGCCTTTTGACGACAATTAATTTCTAACTTTTTTAGATACCCTGTAAAACTATACCTAAAACTCTTCAAAAATTAGTGAGTTGTGACTGATATTTGCCATCTTAGATTGGTTATGATTTTGACTTACAAATCATGCTACATCACTAGAGGAATTCTTGTAAAGTTTTATTTATACAATCATTGATCAATATCGCCCTAACATTTACTTGACCACTATGTCTGAAATACTAGATAAACTTAAAACCACTGCGTAGAGAAAAGTTAGTAATTGCCATTTGGTCACCTATAAAAAAGTAGTTTTATATAGTTAGGCTAAGCCATTTTTAGTGTGAAGTTTCTTCGAAACTTCAGAGTATTGTGATGAGTGGGGGGAAAATTCAAACGAATCAGACAGTCATTCAGTCAGTCATTCAGTCATACAGTAAACATTCTGGGGGATGTATACGTTTATGTTCGTAGTGACTTATCGTACTTACTCCGTGCTTTGAAGGTCATTTAGGCAATTTCAGTTGTCTTATTTAAATATTCTTTTATTGTTTTGCCAGGTTCTCAAAACGTTAGAGGAATGGTTTTTGTCTTTGATTTTTTTGTAAATTTTAGAACATTTGCTTCTCATGTTGTGTAAAGGATCTTTACCCCGGAACACCCGATTTTTTCTTTAGTAGTGCAAATGCGCATGTGCTATCAAGCCATAGATCACGATGGCGTGACAATATGCTAGGAAGGAATGACAGTGTTGTTTTCAGATGTATAAACATTTCAGACGTGAATATTGAGTAATGTACACAATATATGAATTGATCTTGTGCATTACAGGCATTCAATTAAGTGCTGATAATATTTAGATGGTATACTCATTATACAGAGCTAGGATTAGGGAGGAGCTAGACAGTGCAGTCAAGACTCAAGTGTATAAACATTTCAGACGTGAATATTGAGTCGAAAATCTTTGAGATTCTATGCATTCAATTGAGTGCTGATATTATTTTCACAGTATACTCATTATACAGAGTTACAGTACGTACGAAGAAGCGGGGCAGTGATGTTTTCAGGTATATAGGCTAAACATTTCAGACATGAATATTGAGAAAATCTTTGAGATTCTACGCAATAATATAATATATAAATTGATGTTATGATTACCGGCATTCAATTAAGTGCCTATCAATATTATTCAAACTGTGTATTCATTATACATTGTCATTGACTGTATAAGGTGCTGCATCACAGAATAAATGGCTACACTCAGTACAAAGAGCGAAAAATTGCTGGTCAGATCTGCATCAGATCAATAAAGCATAAACAACTATTAGACAGAAGCGGGTGTTTGTACAGGAGTTTACGAAGAAAATAGACGAAAGAAATCAGTCGAGTCAGACCTCCTTATTTAACTAAGAAAGATGAGGAGATAGCCAATGTGTTATCGCCAACATGTGATCGCCAATCGCTTGGCTCACCAACAGGCTTTATGCAATGGAAGAAAAAAGCAAGGAGGTACATGTAGCCAACATGTACTGTCACAGACCTTGTTTACTGTCTAGCACAATGCCGTTGTCAACGGTGCAAACTCGTGTTCAGTGCAACGATAACTCTACCAGATCTTACCAGAATCAATCTGTAGTATTCTGTACACAGAACTGTATCAAAAGCTTGTCAAAACTGCTTTAAACACTGCTATAACTGTGAAACTATTGAAATCTAAAGTGACATTATTCAACAGATACAAGAAGCTGAAAATAGACACAACATGACACTGGGAAAAGTCAAAGGTCAATGAGACTTGTTAATGTGAAACATGTCACAATTAGGTTAAAATGCGGAAGCGGATGGAGCGGATCCACGGAACGGATATGTGGAATATAGATAATGAGATGAAAAGCAATAGATAATGAGATGAAATGCCTTTGGTAATTGTTTATTTCCTAGTGTAAGCCATCAAGCTTTTCTATACGGAGCCGCATTGGGGACATGGGGAAGATTTTTTTTTTGTACGACCCTTTTTTTCTTCGGGTGCAAGATTTTTTTTTTGTGGTGCAAGATTTTTCTTCGGGTGCAAGATTTTTTTTTTGTGGTGCAAGATTTTTTTTCGGGTGCAAGATTATTTTTTCGGGTGCAAGATTTTTTTTTCGGGTGCAAGTTTTTTTTGATCGCAGGCTCAATTTCAATCACAACGAACCAACAACAACTATCATCATGGCGTCGCAGTCAAGTACAACCGACAAGAAAATTGAGGTTTGTAGCTACATTTCTTTTGTGATGCTAATTTCATTTCATCTGTTTCTGATTTACAAGGCAAACTGTTCTATTTTGATAATCAGAGCATGCACTATGCAAGTGTTTTGTTATATATTAAATACTTAAATGTTGTAGTAGACGAATGTGTCTATTTATATATATATAATTACTATAAAAAAAGATCGCGTACAATGGTAAAGAAAGGATAATTATAGCATTACAATAATAAAAGGGATTGCTACATTGAGGCACAGAATGAGGGTAGGAAACTAGGAAAGTAATTATTAATAAAGCGATTTGTTTATACGGTTACAGTAACGGTTTGCATGTCGTTTATATAAACTACAGTTTCATACTTGCCAAATACAAAAATATACATATTCACGTTTTTAAACGTCCATGGGGGCTATTGTCCGGGTGGAGTGAGGGCCGGGATCATAATATTTACAAATAAGGGTTACACATTCACATGTGGTCCATACCAAGTCTTTCAGGCAGGCTAGTTCACCAAAGCTCCGTGCTATATTAAATAGCATAATATGAATATATTTTATCACAAACTTGAAATTCGCACTTTTGTGAACAAGTTTCACAGTTGTTACCTGATATCAGAGTCTGATTTCCCCTCACAGAAAAAATAAAGCTTTGCCATTTTTGTGTTTAATTTCTGTCAAGCATGCTCTGTTTCCAGTATTATGTCAAAACATGTCAAAAGTCAAAAGATCACTTGTATTTTTAGAATGACTGCTAAATTTAGAGAACCATTCAATTGCGTGCATGCAACTTTATAGTGACCGAAATTTTGTTGACAATAAGCATATGAATCGCTTAAATATACTGAAAAGTAACGCAAGATAAAATAAACTAGCAAGTTAGAAATTGTACAAATATAGTAATAGTTTGATTTCACAATTAACCGAATAGTGACAAAGCTATCGATTTGAAAGTGTTTTTGTATTTTAATATATTCTCGTAAATTGTATAGCATGTGCAGTTGCGCGCGCCCATCGTGTAGCAATAACATAAAGTTTTACATTTTGTATACCCTATATATATATATATTTATATTATATAGTCATAGAGGATATTACACGGCGGTGTGGAAATATGACTTTTTATCTTCGAGTTGTGAAAACAATATTTTACGAACGAGCGTAGCAAGCGAGTAAAATATTTTTTTTAACACGAGAAGATAAAAGTCATTTTTCAAGCCAACGGTGACTTCCCACTAGTCCGAATGTTCACTCTTCGGAGGTTCACTACTCCGAAAGTTTACTAGTCCAAAACATATACGCTGATTTTTTTCGTACCTGCATACATGCACGGAACAATTTAAATCCACTTGAAAGTCTTTTGTACACTTAAGAAATAATTAAATGAATGAAAGGATAGCATTTAGTTTTGTGTTTGATTTTAAATGTATTTTTTAAGTAATTATAGTACTTATACCAGTATACAATTTAGAAAGATTTATAAACTTTTCCGAGTGCATATCACTGATCTGAAATGAGACTTGATAACGCATCTATAGTATACAAAAGTGAAGCCGAAAGTCACCAGCCGCCACCCGATTTGGGGCCCCACTTTTGTATAGATTTGTATTACCGATGGTAGTTTTTCGCGTTTTTTGCCTTGGTTACGTTTATGAACGGGCCAGTTTACAATCATTTACGAGCAAAAAATTTAGAGTATTATGGCTTTATAACCCCGCGAAACGGGATTTACAACTCTGAAGTAGTGGAGAGCCTCATACTTTGTTTATCAACATGAGCTCGTTTTGCTACTTTCATACAAAATCAACTTATTCTCAGGAAATTTGAAGAAATGAAGCAGCTACATTGGGCATATGGTAAAACGCGGACTGGACTGGACTGGTAAAACGCGGACTGGACTCGATTGGTAAAACGCGGACTGGACTCTATTAGTAAAACGCGGACTGGACTCTATTAGTAAAACGCGGACTGGACTCCATTAGTAAAATGCAGACTGGACTCTATTAGTAAAACGTGGACTGGGACCACAATTTCGTGCCAAAATTCGACCAAAATGGCAGCGAGCTTTAAAATCCCAACAAGTCTAAAATGAAAGGCAAAAAAGGAACCAGAGTTGCCAAAGTTTGAGTGGAAACCTTTCGAAAAGAAAATAACTTGGGTTGCGGTACGTTTGGGTCCGTATAACTAGGAAAATACAAAGGAAAACCAGAAAAGTGGTTACCAAAAAGAATAATATTGGGTCCATTGACTCGAAATCCTGTTTCGTGAAAGAAGCCGCACTGTTGAACAATACAAAAGGCCATAGGAACATAATCCGGTTCCTTGGATTTTGTGAAGAACTGTACTCAATAACGATGGAGTATTCTTGCTTCGATTTTCGCCCGTTTGGAATTGCGTAGACGACGAGTTTGACTTTGCCTCCTTCGCAGACTTGCTTCCAACATGTGCCAAAGATGTTGTTGCAGGTTTGAAATATTTGCACAGCAAGAATATCGCTGATGAGTTCTGTTCATAATTTTGATCAGCATTTAATAAATATTAGAAATTAAGACAATCTCTTTGCACTACTTAGTTTTGATTGGAATGCATCAACAACGGACAACTTGCATGTTAGATTAATTTATGATCTAGGCAAAAGAAAGTAAATTCCATGTGGAGTGTGGAGCCAGCTTGATTGATCTATATGGTGACAAGAGAATGTAATTATCGTAAGAGAATGTAATTTGTATTGAGCTGATAGAAGAACCCTTTTATACAATTTATCTTGTTCTAATTAATATAAACTAAACTCTCGACTTATAGTGACCATGAAAATGGCTCAGAAGCAAGTACTCTGTCACAGGTATGGTATGTTTAATGTTTTACAATAAATATTTACCTCTATTAACCGGGCGCTTTTCGTTATTTCGCTTCTCTCCTTCCAAAACAGCGATTCTTCGTCTCACTGGAAAAAAGTACATACATACATACATACATACATACACACATACATACATACATACTTTATTGTATTCCTCAAAGAGGCTTTTCAACACTAATTTACATGGAATGGTGATTAATAAACAAAGTTAAGATTACATATTTAAAAATTTACTAGGAAAAATCTTCTATTATTAAAATAGTCCATTAGGCATTACTAAGAATACAGTCTGTCTAACATGTCTTTCTTTAATTTATTCTTAAAACTTCTCAAAGATGGCATTTGTTTCGTGTTATTGTCCAGATCATTCCATAGTTTCGCCCTTCTATAATGAAATGTTCTCTGGCCAGTGGTGGTATTATAAATCGGTATTTGGAGGAGCTCTCGGTTACGAGTGTTACATTCATGTATATTTGTTCGTTTACTAAATTTATTGCACAAGTAAGGTGGGGCTAGATTGTTAATACACTTGTACATAAAAACTGTATCTCTAAAAAGAAAGTGTTCATTAACTTGAAGCCAATTCAGGTCTCGCAGTTTTGGTGAGATATGATGGAACTTCTTGCTGTTTGTCACGATCCTGCACGTGAAGTTTTGTACCAGTTGTAGCTTGTTAATATTTTTGTCCAAAATATTGAACACCGAGGAAATTTCGTGTATTTGTAATTTTCTAATAAAATTATACATTTGTCTAATATAAAGAACAATTTCCACCGTTAATGTGGTACAGTATGCCATGGAGCTATTTCATACATTATTCGAATTAAAATAAATCTTAATTATCATTTGTTATATCAACTTTGCACTATCATTGGGATCTCTGAGTTCATATCTGAAATCATTTCCTTGTTGCAGGGAACGTTCCCGTCGGAAACCTACAGACGACAAATGCGACAGCTGGAGCGAATGAGAGAAGTATTAGCCGAAGACGAAGAACCATGTAATATACAGTTTTCAACTATACTGTCATAGTAGAAAATCCTTTTTGCATAGAACGCATTAAAACTTGGTCCGAAATCGAGAGAAACCGAAAAAAAGTTCCTTCAGCAAGTAGGGCGAGTGTTCACATGGAGTTTCACGTTTCTTTCATACGGACAAAATATTAGACATACCCATTCAAGTTTATTTTTTGTACATTACATTTTAAATTGCTTTTGAAATTTTGACTTCAATTAACTTTAAAATTTGGAATTTTATAAATGTTTAATAGGAGATTTGGTATTTCGAAAATGGACATTGGACCTTCGAATATAGATTTTCGACCCTTGACTCTTTAGTCTCGATACTTGACACTAATTTTACTTCTTTATTCTATACCTTTAACTTTGTTTTTAGCTACATCACAAACAGATGAAAATCATGATGACAAAAATCTTCAGAGCGTTCGAGAGGTTCATGTTCGACGAGCGACGATCGTCGATGATGTATTGAATCAGTTCAGGGATCCAACAATGTTGCGTTGTAGCCTAGCGGTGACGTTCAATGACGAAACGGGCCTTGATTTTGGTGGCTTAACTCAAGAACTTTTCAGTACGTTTTGGGATGCAGTCTGGGATAGGTATTTCGAAGGAGAAACAGCAAAGGTGTCATTTGTTCCTCCGCAGTCCATAGCTAATAGTAAAGCTGCATTTAAAGCTATTGGCAGAGTTCTTGCGCATGGATGGGTACTAACAAAGCAAATTCCAATCCTCTTTTGTGAAGCTTCCCTTATTGCTGCCATTCATGGTGAAGACAAAGTGACGGACGAGATATTGCTGAGATCATTCCACTTTTACATCAGCCAGTTCGAAAGAGATATCTTGCAGCACGTTGCCAACGGTGACAGCAAACAGCCTCGTGTTGTGGACAGTCTGTGGACCATCTACACACGTTTTGGGATGACCTGTTCGCCTGCTCAATCTCCGGCTCATCTAAAGGAACATATGATCGAAATGGCAAGATCGGAATTCCTGTTCAAGCCTATGGTTCTTTTGCAATGGATAAAGGAAGGAATTATGGAATCAGATATGCAACTTGTTTCCGGTCAGCTGTCTTTGGAAAGAATCCAGAAATTGTATGAAGATCTACCACCGTCAAATGAGAAGGTACTGCAGATGATAACGCATAAAGAGGATGCCCTCTGAAGTGGTCAGCAACGTGTTATGGATTTTTTGAAACTAAGCGTTGGTAACATGGATGAAAAGCTCCCAGCCAAATTTTTACGATTTGTTACAGCATCCACAGTAAGTCCACAAATTATAGTCCAGTTCAACGCAGCTACTGGTGTGAAACGTGCTCCTTCAACATATACGTGCTCAAACACTCTGATATTGCCTACGACGTATTCTTCTCTTGGAGAATTCAAGCGGGAACTATACGCAATACTTGGACACGATGAATCTTTTGATTTCATGCTGCCATAGTTGGACAGTCATATGACATTGAACAGTCCGTATATGCGTTATGCATACCAAACGATTGTTGAGTTATATAACTGATATACTGTATAACTGTTGTTAAACGGTCCCATATATGCGTTATGCATACCAAACGATTGTTGAGTTATAGGCTATAACTGATATATAACTGTTGTTGAACGGTCCCATATATGCATTATGCATACCAAACGATTGTTGAGTTATATAACTGTTGTTGAACGGTCCATATATGCGTTATGCATATACCAAACGATTGTTGAGTTAACACATATTATGTTTTGTTTCCAAAGTAAACTACAGGGTGGTCAAAAAAAAAAGGTAATCGAACTTAGCGCGCTATTGTATCTGAATTACTCTGCGTATGAACGAGATTGTTTCACATTCCGGAAAGATCAGGCTTTCAGCTGTTGAATGATATCTTCTTCATGCCAAATGGATAAAAAATGAGCAAATACGAATCCAATAAAAAATGTTAGTCAGAGTCGCAATTTTCACCGTTGAGAGTTGGATCTAAAACCATTGAAAATGAACCCCCTTTGGCACTTAAGTCAATGAATTTCACTTAAATAAACGATGCACATATTCATAATTATTATTAAGTAGGAATAAATCTTAGTTAAGCTACAACACGTTCGTGATTAATTGCTTTTTCTTTTGTTATGAATTGTTTTAATTATGCGCAGAGGGGAAAATATGCGATTTTGACTACCATTTTTGATCGGCCTCTTACAGTTACATACTTATTTTTTCTCCACTTGGTTTAAAAAGCGTGTCGTTCAATAGCTAAAAGCCTGATCTTTCCGAATATGAAAACCAATTGTTCATACGCCAAGTAATTCACGCATAATAGCGCGCTGAAGTTCGATTACCTTTTTTTTATACACCCTATATATTAGAGGTGTGCATCGGATCGGATTGGACGTTTATAATCAGACAATTGGCTAATGTTTAAAATCCGATCCGAAATTGTCTAATCCGATCCGAGTTGCGATAAAGAAATCCGATCTGATCCGAAGAATCCTTTAACAAAATAAATTTTTCATTCAAGTTGAAATGTTTAACCAAATCAATATAAAAACAAGAAATACATGTCAACAAGCTGACAAATTGACGCCCAATTGAAGTATCAAACGAAAAATGGCAGCGAGAACCGCGATAATGCTTTGATAAATGCATGGATAATTAATTCTTGCAATAATGCGTGGATAATTAATTCATTTTATTTCGAATATCGAAGTCCGATCCAATCCGACTACAAAACAAATTTATCAATCCGATATGTATATTTTTGTTCCGAAATCCGAACGAATCCGATCGGATTTGCACACCTCTACTATATATACTAATAGATAAAGGTAACGTTCAGTGCTCCATAGCACATATATAGTGCAGTGCTTAGTAACCAAGCCTTAAAGTGATCCCAAATAGTGCAGTGCTTAGTAACCAAGCCTTAAAGTGATCCCAATATATTTTCCTAATCAGTTAGCGAAAATTTTGAATGGACATTTTGTTGATTTTTTATTTTTGTTTTTTTATATGTACATGTTTGGATAATCTACATGTTTTTCGTAACATCCGAAAGAAATCAGAATGGAATTTGATGGAGCTAAAAAAAATAATATTTCAAGAAAAAAAATTTCAAAGTTTTCTCTCACTCATTTGGAAAATATATGGCAGCCATGGTTGGTTTTAGTTTTATGCCAATATCCGACGTTTGTAAAACAAAACTTGCATAAACTCGGCCTTTAAGTTATAATATGCTGAATACTGGAGATATCCAGTCGAAATAAACCATTTCTTTCAGTCAGTGTTCAACAGTGAACAGTTTTTAACTAACGATGAACATAAAATTGACATTCAGTTTTTAAAGTTGATATTTATTGAGAGACATGCTAGAATATTACCGATATACAACACAGTAGTATATCGAAGTTTGCCGTTATAGATTTACTGTGTTTATTAAGTATAATACTAAGTCTATATAGATATATTCATGTATCGTACACTTATAGGGGTGAACTGTCACAATTTCGTTCCGTTTCTAGTTATGATCACCAAATACTAACGATCGCGGCAACAAAACATAAGGACAACCTTCCGGAAAAGTTCAAGTTAAATACTTAAAAACATAAACGTAGTGCATGTTGAACACTGATTTATTTTTACAATATTTGCATGTTTGTAATTGCTCCTTTGGACGTCTAAATTGTTAAGCACAGTGCACTGCTAAAACGTCTACATATATATGAGTTAAAAAAAATACAATTAAATTTAAGCGTTGTTGAAGTGGTCGTTATTATGTTACAATAAACTGAACCGTTCTGTTAATTTTAGTTTCATAAAATACATGCGAATTAAAGCAGTGGAAACTTCAAAATTCACCTTTTTGCTTTCAGGACGTTTCTGTCGTTCTGAAGGAGAGGGATTCAACTACCTGAAAAGTACAAACAAAACATCCAAAAAGCTGGAGCCTTCTCCATCCGAAGCTCCCGTGCAAACCTTTATTACTAATACCCTTTAAGGTTACTTCACATGATGAACGTGCGTTTTAGTCTATTGAACATGGCGCAACAAATTTTAGGTGTAACTTCATCAAATTTTTAGTGAAGAAAGTCAAAAAAAATCTCGAAAATCTTCATTTTATGGGTGTTTCTTGCACCAAAAAAAAAAAGGGATCGTACAAAAAAAAAATCTACCCCATGTCCCCAATGCGGCTCCGTATTTCTAAGTTGTCAGCGACCCTATATAGTTCTTGCAGTGTCTTTTTCAATTTGAAAATTCACACTATCTTTGGATCCCTAGTTTGACGTCGTGTTTTAACCCATTTTTTGACATTGTAAAGTTTTAATTTTTCTTCAATGGTTCTTCTTTCTATTCAAGAACAACTTTAAAATTTGAATTTAATCTGTTGTATATAGTTCATAATTGTGCCATATAAGTGCAACATTCCTCATTATACATTAAAATCATTAAAGAACAGGATATCATTGCCATTGGTTAGCTCAGGGGGGTGGTGATGATCATGTGCAGGGGTGGATCCGGGTTTTTGATGACCGGCTTACTAGGTTCACTCAACTAATGGGAGGTCCGGTGGCATGGGCCCCGGAAAAATTTTAAAATTTGGGGCTCTGAAACAGCATTTCCTGCGTTCTGGCGTCACTTTTTAAATTAATTTAATGATTAGAAAATGCATGTTTTTAAGTGAATTTTTTACTAATATGCAGCTCAAACAATGAATTGGACCTTTTCCGAAGCGTATTAGCTAGTGCCTAGTGATAAAAATATAGGATGCGCTAATTGCTGACACATCGATTTAGATCTACACGCTTTCAATCCAACTCTAACAACAAACTAAAAACCAAACTGCAAGAGGGTGAAAACTTCCCAATCATTCCCCGATTCTCAATCGCCAAAGCAATGATCAGTCTAAATATGCTCGGTAGTCCATAATCAAATTTCAATAATAGATTAGACAACATCAATTTTATGAAACAGAATATTCTTTAAATCAGTTATATACATGGACGGTTATAGATTTTCTTTCTTTGGAAAATCTGACGGTTAATGTAAACCTGTCTGAATCCACCCCTGATCAGAATGTGCGAACGCGTGGTGCCAATGAGCACGTTTTGTAAGTTTGTTTTACTTTTACGCTAATTTGCTGCAAAAAGCGTGTATAGAAACATGTTAATTTGAATATTTCTATCTTACTTAACAGTAGTTTAATTTAGTGCATTTAAATTTTGGCAGGGACAGGGGGTGCACATTTTTGTTGGGGGGTGCACAATTTCTCTGGGGGGTGGAAAATTTATTTGGGGGGTCCCTCCCGCAACCCCCTCCCCCCAGAAAATCCGTCCTTGATTGCCAAGCTAATTAAGACAATCAATCATATTTCTGTCATTGTCAATAATGTAGAAAGTGTATAATAATAGTTTTACTTAAATTTATGAATGTTTTGGTACACTATTTCAACTAAACCAGCAGAGCAATTGGGTTGTCTATAGGCCTGTTTTAATTTTGCTATGATTTTAAATGTGATTTATTCTGCTGATGTGATGGCAACATGAAATTGCCAGTGTGAAGTGTAAACACCCTGCCATATAAATGCAATTCCAGTGTAACTTCACTGCGACAAGCTGCAAATATTTCGATCTTTATCGAAATTTATTGCATCCCTGCGAAATTGCACAGGTAAATCTACTATATAAATGCAGGTAACATACTAACAATAACATTTGTAAATATGGGAATTACCTGTTTCTGATATGGTATCAAGAGAAAATTAAAACGAACTATACTGCATATATACTCTTAACATTTACCACATTTACTTTGGTCTTTGTCTTTATGCTAACTTTAGAACAAAAACTGGTGTTTCTATTCATTTGTGTGTGAGTGGAAGTTCAACATAAGCGAACATGCAAAAGAACTAGGCAATTCAGATTTATTCTTGAGCCCCCCTCCCCCAATATTAGGGAACTTAAGCACCATTTTTTTTCAAGCTAATGGTAACATGACAGCATGAGGAAACCTGGGAATCAGTATGCCGTTCCCCTGCAAATTTCAAAACATTAAGCAAAAACTAACCCAGCACCAATGGCTGATATTATATATTTATTTCAAGAAATCAAAGAAGTTTGTCTTGTTCTTTTTGAGGAAGGTGTTTTGACAGAGGAACAGTTTATTTTACTGCACTTAGCGTACAATTCAAGGAATCCTGAGTTCCCATACAGCAAGTATTCAGCTTTTTCCTTACCAAAATGAACGAAGCTGAATGTTTGGCAGAATTTCAAGTACAAAAGCACAACCCTATTTTTCTCCAGTACATCCTTCAAATTCCCGATATAATTAAGTGCCTACAAAGAATGTGTTCTGGACTCAAAGGACTGTGTATTCCCTTAAATTGTCTTGCATACCCATGTCGATACTCTGATATGATCCAACTGTAAGATTTACCCGTTCCGGACAAATGAGTAGAGCTCCAGTGAGATATGACTTTAATTAACTAGTTAGTGTTATAATTTGAATAGGGTATAGTATAAAGATAAAGAGCAGAGTCCAGCAAATAACTTTAAATCCAAACATAATAAAAGTAAAAAATTTATTAGCTAACGCTTCGTTGTTTACAATACAACATCTTCAGAGCAATCTAAATGAATTTACAGGGTATGGTATATATATTTACAAAATAATGGTTTAATATTACAAAAACGGTTACATGGTTTGAAAGAACAAATGAATAGAAAGAAAGGAAGACAACTTATCAGTAACTAGTTAAGTAAAGATTAAAATAGTTAAGGTTAATATTACATAACTAAAATAACTCAAGAGGGGTAGATCTAATATTAGCATTAAGGACAGGGTTAAGTTGAGATATTAATAGGCTTTCACGGATAAGAAGATCCCACTCAGAAGTGCCTGATGAGTGGGATCTTCTTATCCGTGAAAGCCTATTAATATCTCAACTTAACCCTGTCCTTAATGCTAATATTAGATCTACCCCTCTTGAGTTATTTTAGTTATGTAATATTAACCTTAACTATACTAACCATACATTAATCTTTACTTATTAACTAGTTACTGATAAGTTGTTTTCCTTTCTTTCTATTCATTTGTTCTTTCAAACCATGTAACCGTTTTTGTAATATTAAACCATTATTTTGTAAATATATATACCATACCCTGTAAATTCATTTAGATTGCTCTGAAGATGTTGTATTGTAAACAACGAAACGTTAGCTAATAAATTTTTTACTTTTATTATGTTTGGATTTAAAGTTATTTGCTGGGCTCTGCTCTTTATCTTTAAACTAAGATTTCCACCTGGTGTGTCAATTGCCACAGTTTTAAAGAAAGGGTATTGTTTATTTAGAACATATAATTGACTTTTAAGAATAAATTAGAAAATGAACATAATTAGCTTTTTAGAGTTATAAAAGCGTGTATGATTTGATTTAGGATAGATTGAGAATAAATGTTGTTAAAGGAAGTTTGTTATTGAAAGTTTTACATGGTAGCAGGAAATGGTCACAAATCTCAAGGAAAGTTAGTCGAAATTAAGAGAAAATGTCGAAGATGAACAAAAGCGAGAAAGAGTTATATCAAGCAGTTCATGCCATGACATTCACAGACATTCGCAATGAACTACAGCTACATAGTCTACCCATTACCTTCACGAGAACGTCTTGTACTCAAAGCTGTTTAAGTACAAACGACAACAACTGGCGACGGAATCTGCATCAAAAGTAAACCCTTCGAAGAGAATGATTACACGGCAAGCAGCAAAGGCCCAATCTGAATTAGCAATGGTGCGAAATCTCGAAGGCTCTTTGACACAGTTCGCCGCACAAGAAGCATTAAATATACCAAGCGAACAAGAAGCATCACTAAACGAAATGCTCGAAGCGAAGGTCAACAGAGCAAAATTATCCACAGAAGAAATCGACCACCGCGTAGAACAAATATTGGACACACGACTAGTAAACATTTAGCTGAATGGCAAGAACAGTTTTTGCAGGTCTTGACAGAGACTCAAGTCGCCGCGAATAAGTCCCCTGTTATTGAGAAACCCTGCGTCAAAGAGAAAGGTCAACCACTTGAAGCATCTATACCATTTAATAAGATGAGCTATTGTGATGACGAAGAAATTAGCCAGCTAGGACAAAAGCAAAAATTTGTCGGCACGTCAATTGAAGTACTCATGCATGAAATGCACAAGTTTATGACAGATGCGAAATCACAAAGGCAGCTGGATAAAGCACTGGAATGGTTGAAATCATTAGAGAAATAATACAGCCGTATTGTTCAAGAACTGATAGCTATTCTCCCGAATGAAGAATCTGTAAATGACGAACTTCGAAAGTGGGCGTTATTTCAACAAGAAATTTTGGAAATTACAATGTTGGCAGAGCAACAAATTTCCTTACAAACAGAAGATACCAAAAGGCAATTTTCCACTACAAGCCCCTCCAATCCAGTATGGAGTCAGTTACAGCTTCCGAAGTTTATGTTGAGTGAGTTTACTGGGAATATTCTAGAATGGGTCTCTTGGTGGGATCAATATAAAATCTGCATTAATGAAACGAGACACTGACCAATCATGATTGCCTTAATAATCTACGACTGTATGTTAAAGGGACGGCGAGAAGGGCGATCGAATACCTCGAAGTATCTGGCGACAATTACCCTAAAGCTATTGAGGCGCTCCAAAAAAAATACGGCAAAAAACGTCTAGTAGTAGAACATTTGGTGGAATCGTTGCTAAACATTGAGAAGAAAGATAAAGTCGAAGGTTGAAGATACACAAGCAGGAAATCATGATGTGAAGAAAGATATCACAAGTGATGAAATCACCAGCCATACCGGAATTGCAAATGGTTATTTGTCGACTTCAATTGATAAGCAAGTGATGTTACTTCCTACAGCAATGGTGAAACTAGTTTCCCGTGATGTTACACTACCTGTACGTGTTTTGGTGAACAGCGGCAGCAATCAGTCTTACATTCGAAAGGAAATCGTTGATGTGTTATGCTTGTGTACGAAACAATCCGGCAAAAACAATGACTCTTCTCATGCATGGTGGACAATCCAGGACAACTAGAGTAAAAAGAGCCTGTTGTATTATTGTTTCATATGTTAATTTATGTATAAACTTAGCTCTATATAAGAGTTGCTGTACTCACATTAAAGTTAGTCTAATAAATGTTATACATATGGATGTACAAACATAACATGGTGTCAGGAGTGAGATACTAACTAGAAATCGTAGAGTTTGAAGGAGTTTATTCCGAAATGGATAAATTAAGACAACCTCCTGAGTTCCAATTCGTTTCGAGCGATGGTGATTTGTCTGAGCGGTGGAAGAGATGGAAACAAACAGTCAATTTATACATGGATGTCTGCATGAAAGACGCATCTGAGAAAGAGAGATGCAGCGCTTCCTTATATATCATTGGTCAAGATGGCAGAGATATCCACAACACGTTTGATTTTGAGACGAGCGAAGTAGACAAAATAAAACCGTTAATACAAAAGTTTGAAGATTATTGCATACCGAAGCAGAACACAACAATGCAGCAATACAAATTTAATAAACGCGTGCAAGGCGAAACCGGAATCAGTTGACCAATATGTTACGGAACTACGGCTTTTGGCGAAAAACTGTCGTTTTGGAGAACTACAAGAAGAGTTAATTCGGGATCAACTCATTTGTGGCATAAAAGAGGACAGACTTCAAGCTCAAATGCTTCAAGACGATTTAACTTTAGACAAAGCCATTAGCATACATAAAGCAGACGAAGAATCGCGTAAACAACTTAAAGACCTAACGAAAGACGACAGTTTTAAAGTAAGTTCAGTGAAGAAGAGTTCAAGAAAAGGGAAATAATGAAGACAGACCAGCGAAGTTTGGGCGAGAAAAACAGAAGATATCCTCGGGCGAAGTAATAAAATTGTAGCCAATACGAGCGAGACCATCCAAGCAAGCAATGCCCAGCATATGGCAAAGTCTGTCATGCATGCCGAAAACTAAATTTGCGAAGTGTTGCGAAGTGTTGTCGCTCAAGGAAAGTACATGGAATTGATCACATGCATACAGATCCGGATATTCTATTTGTTGGAACGGTTGATAAGAAACCCGAACAGTTGACTAAAACAGAATTGACGAAAGACGAGTGTTTTATAACTCTAGAGATTAATGAAACACCGATCAAGTTTAAAGTTGACACAGGATCTCAAACGAACATAATTCCCATGTCGATGTACCGAGAATTGAAAGGGCCTAAAGAACCAATTCAGGCATCAAGGACCTCATTGACAAGCTACACTGGAGATAAGCTTAATCTTGTTGGCAAATTTACTATACTTAACTGTTACATTACTATACTTAACTGATTTCTCTGTAAATAGGAACTGATTTCTCTGTAATAAAATTGATGTATTCTTCAGCTACACTCCGTTCACGGGTGGGCTGGGCACTAATAGGCAAACAGGACAGAACATCTGTAGGGTTTGTCTTGCCTGGCATGTGGACCATTTTAAAATGATATGGCTGAAGATGAAGAACCCACCGCTCTATATGTGGATCTGGTTTTCCCTTCGGGCTATAAATAAACTCTTGTGGTCAGTGAAAAGTTTAAAACGTAATGCCATAAAGATACAGGTGGAACTTTTCACACCCTCAACATCGGTGAGAGTTCTAGACACATATGCAACAGGGCGTGGCTCTTGGCCATGGGACTGCATTAGGATGGTGCCTAACCCAACTGGACTGGCAGCCACCCTAAGCTCAGTTTCTGCTTCAGGGTTATAGTGAGCCATTACGCAGTCACTAGTCAAACTGTTTTTTAGCTCATTGAATGCAAGAATAAGACAGCCACTGAAGTTTGCAGAGTCCTGAAGTCCATTTTCTTGCGACATGGTATTCTGGAGAGAGTTAAATCAGATAATGGACCCCCTTTCGATAGCGGCAAGTACCTCCATTTCGCGAATGAGTGGGGATTTGAAGTTCGTCACAGCAGTCCGAAGTACCCTCAGTCAAATGGTGAAGTAGAACGAGCCGTACAAACCATAAAGAGACTCCTCAAGAAAGAGAAAGAAAAAGCTTTGCTAGCTTACTGATCTACACCGTTATCCTGTGGATATTCCCCTGCCGAGTTGCTGATGGGAAGGAAGATTCGTACAATGGTACCAACATTCCATAAATTGTTAACACCGAAGTGGCCCGATCTTATTAAGCAACAAGAACACGAAGCTCAGTCCAAACTACAACAACAGAAGTACTTCAATACCCTACAATGTGCAATGCCACTTAAACAAATACCTCAAGGAACTGAAGTTCATATTTCTACCCACCCAGAAAATGGTGTTGTAAAGACTAGTATGGAAGTCCACGACAGTATGAAGTTGATACTCCAACTGGTGTTATTAAACACAACCGTGTTCAATTGGTTCCACTGCCAGAAAAACCTATCGTGCAAAGAGAAACTAGTGAGTCAGAGGATAATAATATTCCTGAACTCAATATATATTCAAGGCCCAAATGAACTGTAAAACTATCGTTAAAAGCACGCGAGAGCAAAGGACTTGCTCGCCACATATAAACACAGATGCACACTTCACCATTTGCCTGAGGGACTGTGACTAAAGGTGAAACCCAGGGTGAAACCCAGGGAGAAAACCAGAGTGAAACCCTAGACCGACTCGATAATATCAAGTTCCTCAAGCTCTCTAAGCTTCTTGTCTACAACTTTACATATGTGGAAAGCTACCCATCTAGGTGGCTGGGCAACTGGAGGGATATCAGGGTTCACATGCACTTTCAATTGGTAATTGTTAAGCTTACCTTCCCCACTGAACACTGTTGGATACTTAGAAAGTATGAATTCAACATCACTTTGCATTGTTACAGCATTAAGAGTAGTTCCAGAAAGTAGTCCGACTCTCAATAAACCAAGAGCAATTTCTGTAGACTTTCAAAGTAACAGTCTGAGTCGATTGTATTCACCACGATAAATTGGGCATTGGTAGACGAGGCTGTTTCACCAGAAACAGCTGGAATCGTAACCATGGCATCAAATTTCCCCAGTACCAGAAATAGTGTGACAGTTCCATAGGAAAACAACTTTACACAAGAATCTGAGAGTTTTATAGTGTTTTTGGGTCCATTATAAAGACAATGGAAAGTGTGTCAGAACATTCACACTGGCTCCCGAGTCAATTATCACTGGAATATCTGTGCCATACACAGTGATCGTGACACTGGTCTGTTGCTCGCTGTTCTTTGGGCCATTCAATGTAAATACATATTCGTCATCGTCAGAAAAGTTGTTGTTCTCTCGCTGCTTAATGTGGAGAACTCTTTCGGGTTGTTCTGGATGCCTGGAGCTCTTACAAACACGACCAAAATGTCCAAGTTTTCCACACTTATTGCATGCTTTGTTATTGGCTGGACACAAAGCATCTTTTGCTCGATGACTGTCACGACCACAACAATAACAAGCTTGGCGAGCCTGAAAAATATGCCCGGCCACGGTGGGATTCGAACCTACGACCTTTGGAATACTAGCCCAATGCTCTTCCAACTGAGCTACGCGGTCAGGACGGTTCGAGTAAGACAAGACAAGACAATTTATTGCTCCGTAATAATCACACAATTACATTTTTTGTTTTACATTATTCCTTTTTTACTATTAATGTTACTTATTTATTTAATTAAAATAAAGGAGCTGACACCCCAAAATAACCATAAGGCTAAAAGACTGGGGGCCAAGTAGCACAATTAATCAATAATTGTAAGATTGATCTTACAATAATTACGATTTTTTAAAGCATAAAGAAAAATGAGAAATGTAAAGAAAAGACAATCATTTTTAGGAATAAAGAAAAAATTAATACTGATTAATAAAAGCAGCTTTAATTTATCTCTTAAGTTGTAAAAATGTCATCTGTTTATCAGCTTCACTCAGCACATTCCATGCTTTCACTCCCTGATATCTAATATTAAATAATCCAAAATTTGTTCTTATTTTCGGCAAAGAAAAACAAAGATTTGATGAAAGTCTAGTATTATATGAATGTATTTGATAGACAGGAGTAAAGAGATCATGTAAACTCGAGGGCAAGAGTTGTCGATGATATTTGTACATAAACATGGTCATACGTAATGTAATGAGATGGGTGAACTTTAAGATTTGGAGGCGCTTAAAAAGAGGACTTGAGTGTTCATCAAAGCGAGAAAAGGTGATAACACACATGGCTTTCTTTTGAAGTATAATAAGTGGTTTAAGTGTGGTGGAATATGTGTTACCCCAAGTGATATTTCAGAACAGAATCTAGTTCCTTCAATACCAATGTATTCTAGTAATATGAATTTTTTCTGTGTTGGTGTAGTGTACTCAGGTGAATATGATATTTGTGGTGTTACTCTGAGTGCATATCCACACCGGGCGAGCCTGAAAAATATGCCCAGCCACGGTGGGATTCAAACCTACGACCTTTGGAAATTCAAACATACGACCTTTGAAATATCACTTACTCGAACCGTCCTGACCGCATAGCTCAGTTGGAAGAGCATTGGGCTAGTATTCCAAAGGTCGTAGGTTCAAATCCCACCGTGGCCGGGCATATTTTTCAGGCTCGCCCGGTGTGGATATGCACTCAGAGTAACACCACAAATATCATATTCACCTGAGTACACTACACCAACACAGAAAAAATTAATAACAAGCTTGTTTGAGAAGTCGATTGTCTGACGGCGAGTCTTGATGCTGTCGGCTAGCTGCAGGACGCTCTGAATGAATTCTCTACTGGTATTTGATCGAGGTTAAATAACATCATCTCAGCATCGCTCTCAGAATTGTTGGTGCCTTCGATTTGCTGTGCTTGGTGATCAGATGCTTCGAGGGCTCTAGCAATGCATAAAATAACATCGAGGGTAAGGGTTTCTTCACGAAGTGACCAACGAATAACATTTCTCTAGGACTTGATCGCAAATCATTTCGTTGTAGGTACCATAATTTCAGGTTTGTACTACCGTTTGAGTCTAGCAGTGTATGTATCCATCGTTTCCAAGGGGTCTTGGGTGGCTTGTCTAAACATATGGCTTCAAACGGGATATTCTGTTGTGGTTTGAAGTAGGCATCCAACTTTTCGAGGGCAGTGACTTAGACATCTCCTGTGTCCACTTAGTGTTTCGAAAAATTCTTGTACTTCTGGTTCAGCTAAATGCAACAATAATGCCTGTTGTCGTTTCTTGTCTGTCACGTTCGAAGCAACCAGAAAATATTTGAAACTTTTAACCCATTTTGTCCAATGTCGACTGAGCGTAGCACTGTCAGATAACATGGAGAAGGGTGCTAGAGTGGGAAGTTGCAAAGCTGCCATAGGTTCAATGTCTCGTCGCCAATATTATATTCTTTTATTTCTCTAAATGTGTACTTGTAACTACAAAGTCGACACTATAAGTGGAAATTGGGAAAACGAGAAATTGTGTGGAAACAACGCCTGAAAAGTTTCGAACTCTAAGGCTTCAAGTCAAATCATTGTTGCATGACAAACATAAAAAAATTCTTTCTAAATTTGCCTGATCTCTTGAAAACAAGTAGCAAAAAGTTTTGGTCTGTTTTTAAGTTTCTTGGTCTAAAGATCCTACAATGCATATTGCTGCTGACAACCCTACAGGTATTGCAAATGTATTCAACTGTTCCTTTTTCTCAGTCCTTAACACTGCCAAATGCCACAATTCACATCGTCACCTTGATCAAGAAAACCATAATACAATTGACAAACTTCCGGATATCGGTTATTACGCCTGAGGAAGTTTACGAATGTCTCTGCACACCAGATCAGAATAAAGCAACAGGACCTGACAGAATTCCAGCCACACTTTTCAGACACTGTGCTTGCAGTATTTGCTCGTCTCTTGCTGACCTTTTCTTAAAACATTGTGTGTTGTTAAGTTGCCAAAAGAATGGAAACTCTCCAACATCACGCTAATCCCAAAGAGTGGGTCTTCTAGCACTGTTACCAATTACCGACCTTGTTTACCTCTATCACTTGTATCCAAGGTACTTGAGAGATATATCTAGAACAGGCTTATTGAGCACATTGGAGAAAAATTACATCATCTGCAGTTTGGTTTCTTGAAGGGCTAGTCAACTCCTGCAAGTGTTACACAACATTGGAAACAAACTAGATAACAAGTGTCAAGTAGACACATTGTACTTGGACTTTTCCAAGGCATTTGACAAAGTAAACCATGAACTGCTGCTTTTGAAATTTTAAACGTTTTGGCATCTCTGGTAATCGTTTATCTTCACTATGCGATTATCTTTCTGGTCACTATTAGAGGGTAACCGTTCTTGGTGAGACCTCAAATCCCTTACGTGTTTTATCTGGCCTGCCACAGGGATCGATACTCAAACCACTACTTTTCTTGGTTTATGTAAATTATTTTCCCCCGACTGTGTCTCAAGTTCTTCATCATTGGCATTGTTTGCGGATGACTCTAAATATTACTATCCCATTAAATGTTCTGAGGAAGTCTTGCAATCTGACATAAATGCTATTGACTCTTGGTGCAAGGAGTGGCAAATGTGTTTAAATCACTGTAAATGTGGTCTTCTTCACATTACAAGAAATTCCCAACCAATCGATTACTCTTACAATGTGAAGGCAACTTAATTAAAACAATCGACAAAAAAAAGATCTTGGTGTTATAGTCTCTAAAGATCTCAAGTGGAGCCTTGATGTCAAAGCAGTCTCAAATAAGGCCAACAAAATGTTGGGGTTCATAAAAAGATTGGGTGTTCATGCAAGGGACCCTAAAGTATGAAAGACCCTGTATCCTAACCCTAGTAAGAAGCCTGCTCGGTTATTGTGGCCAACTGTGGGCACCCCAAACCGCCTATGACGTTCAAACCCTGGAATGAGTTCAGTGTCTCAGCACGACTTTCTTGTTAACTCTTCCACTTCAATTAGATATTTTATACCCTAAAAAACTTGCTAAGCTCAAAATTCTTCCAATTACCTACTGGCATAAATACCTGGATCGAACGAAAATTCCAACAAAAATGTGAAACTTAATTCGTCAATGCTCTAGCTCTACATCAGCACTCCTTCGTATTACTAATTGAAAAACAGTAACCTTTCAAAACAGGTTTTATATCAGAGCATGCAGAATGTGGAAAACTCTACCAATATCTTTAAGAAACTTAACTTTATTGTCTTTGTTTAAACATTGTCTATTTATTACTATTTTTTATTAACTTCTATTGTTTATAACCCAGAATTGCAGCACACATACAAGACTGTTTGTGTCAAATGTCACAAAGCCCGTTATTTGGATTCACTCAGTGACACTTTTAGTCAGGCAGATAGAGGTCGAAATATGAGTGTTTACTCACCGATCGAGGGGTAATTTCTTTTTATGATAGAAATATTCTTCTAAACCTCCTCAACACATTTCCGGATGTTGGTCCAATTTTTCTTGTGGGGCTTGTCCAACAAGCTTTTCTGTCATCATCAACTGATTTTTACAAAACACCATTTTGTTTGTTTTTCGCAGGAAGAAACAAGCCCTCAGTGTTTCTGTCCAGCGGTAGCTTAAATACTTCAAGTATGATAAATAAAATGCCAGAATCGTTTACACAGTAAGAAGTAAGAACTGCCAAACAGGAGATATTACTTTAGAAATTAACACAAAAAGATGTAAATTTTGGAATTAGTTTTAGGACCAAAATATAGAGTCATGCAGATAGAAGGAAAAACACTAACTAATCGAGGGCAATATCATTCTACTTGAAATTTGTTCATTTCAGTGTGCTGAACACAAATTCGGATGTTGGCTGTGGCACCCTGCTCATTTGTCATGAGAGCTTCAGCATGGTGATAAACAAGACGACTGTTCAATTAAGGACCCGGTCATAAAGTATGTGTACTGGGGGTTGGGGGTATTCCAAAATACTACCATAAAATTTGGCAACCCCCCCCCCCCAAAAAAAAAGCATCAGAAAATATTTAATACCCCCCTCAAAGGAAATGTTTCTTTTACACCCCTTCCGCACACCCAACCAATCACCCTCTCCCCAAAAACATAAAATTGCAATCCATTGTCTGTATTGAAATATTTAGCGTAGTTAATACTATTAATATGCCCTTGGTGAAAATCTGGGTCAGATCTAGAAAAAAAGAAGAAAAACATTACTCAAAATCATTATACCAATTTTTATACAAAAATGCTCAAAACACCAATGATTAACTAAAAAATAATGAAACAAACAAATTACTCACGAAATTATTTGCTCCCCAGTTAGTTTCAACCTTTCCAGATCTTGTTGTAGTGAATATTGCCTCGACATCTTCATTGTCAGAAGCATCGCGGCTCCTGTACATTTTGAACCCACCCAGTCTGATTCAGAACAGAATGCAGTACAGTAATGTCTAACATACTCAACATTCGAAGACTTTCCAACACTTTCCAATTTCGAAGTGATTTTCCATGAAAACTAGGACTTTCTTGAAGTAGTGATAACCTGGTACAGACTTTATATCCTTCTCTACTAATAAACTCCTCCAGACGCTGATGATCATTAAAGAAAAGGTCCTCATTCTTCTGTGAGGTGTAGGCAAGGACACCGGAACGATAAAAAGGCAAAGGCGGGCAAACGCGCACCAAAGGGGCACCTCTATAGATCCTGGTGAAGATATAAACCTACAATAATGTGTTGACTTGCCAATGAAAGCAAACACACTCAATCAGGTCACATTCACTATCACACCTCATGATTTTGCCCAAAAAGCATCACTGGAAATGTGATTTATCAGGTAGTATTTTACAACCCAGAGGGCACTTCTGCCCCCCTTGCCTCTCCTAGCAAAAGGCAAGAGGGGCAGTTGCCCCTCTGCACCCCCAGTTCTGGCGTCCCTGGGTGTGGGCCCTCATGTATCCATCCGGGGCAGGAGCTCCATCAATCCAACAAGTAAGATCGTTGTATTCCATCGGTTTAAGTTCATACTAATGTTGGTATTCCCATTCTAATGTACCCCCAAGACTGTTCATTTAATAACCATCTTTAAGTCTTCTCACTTTCCTCCATGCTGCTGTTTAAAGATTGTTATTAATTCAACAGTCTTCTCATTTACCACCGTGCTGCCGTTTAAAGATGGTTATTGGGAGGGGTGAATAGGGGTATACATATCTGCCGATCTGCCCAAATTTGAAGCAAAATCCGCGATCTGACAAAAGTCTTATCTAAATTTGAATCCACTAAAAGCTCTACTATGAAGTCACAATCCAGGATCCAAACTAAATTGCAAGCTAAATCCACAATCTGAGCCAAAATATTAGATAAATCTGCAGTCTGCTGTATTAATAAGATCTGGAAATACGTCTAAAATATTCGCCAGATCCGAAATCCGAACAATTTTTTCTGTGAAATCCGATGATCTGAAAACCTATTCACCCTGCTGTTATTAATTGAACCGTCTTCTCACTTTCCACCGTGCTCTGTTTAAAGATGGTTATTAATTGAACAGTCTTCTCGTTTACTACCATGCTGCCGTTTAAAGACAGTTATTAAGTATCACCAAAGATCTGAAGTGGAACCAGCATGTGCAGGACTTATCCTCAAGAGCTAACAAAATGCTGGGTTTTGTCAAGAGAACAGCGTCCGGCATCCACAATAAAAGAGTTTGAAAGATACTGTACTTGACTATCGTTCGAAGCCAGCTAGCTTACAGTAGCCAAGTATGGGCACCCCAAACTGTCAACAACATCCTAACGATGGAACGGTTGCAGCGACGTGCATCAAAATTTATTCTTTCGCTCCCGTACAAAACATCTATCTCATATAAGAAATGATTGGCCACCATCGGAATCCTCCCCCTATGTTACTGGCACGAGTATTTAGATGTGGTGTATCTTCACAAATGCCTTATAAATAACTCTGACAGTAACATATCTATAAAGATCCCTACACGAGAAACAAGGAATACTAGTTGAACCAACAGCATCCTACTTCATGTAACCAAAAGTAAAACTGTTTCTTTTCAAAACAGCTTTTACATCAGAGCTGCTAATGTGTGGAACACGCTTCCCGGGGCTTCATAAGAAATATCCCCACATCTAACTACATTTAAATGTAATCTAATGAAATATTACGTAGAATTAACCCAACAAATTTATGATCCTGAAGATCCAAGAACATTTAAGTCTGTTTGTACTAAATGTCACACCACTCGCCCACTAATGAACTTATCAACTCGAACATGTTGCTAAATTTAGTTTTTGTTTGTTTGTTTGTTCGTCAATATGTTTTCTTTGTCTTCTTGTATTTGTGTTTAACTGTTATGTTTGCTTTAATTTTAAAACAATTAGATATACCATAAGTTGTTCTTTTTTGGAACCCTGTTATTGGAGAACTATCTCTGGGTTGAAATTCCAGTCATTTGTAACCATAGTACTCTATATAGATCTATTGCAATGGCAAACTTGTAAAATAAAATAAATAAATAATTGAACAGTCTTTTCCTTTACCACGGTGCTGCCACGGTGCTGCCGTTAACTTTCAAATTTTAGCCAAATGGGGGGCTATTAGTAAAACCAGGAACACCGGAACAACAGAACACGGAACACCAGAACTAGTCGGCCGGCCAAGATGGCAAAAAGTGCCTCTAAAGAGAGTTTGATGGCAACTTTATGTTAGAAGCTGGTAACAGGCATTTTATTATAGTTCAGGCCTTGGTGAATAAGATTGTGGGGGTTACCACTTCTGATTTTTGCTTTATAGCCAAAAATTTGAGAATTTTAAAATTTTGCCTATTAAATTACTAAGATGGCAAAAAATGTAAAATTTCATGTTCTCTTATACAAAAAATAAACTATACCACTAGAAAGATCGTAAAAAACTATATCTAAGACAATTAAGCGACTATTGCGATTTTCAAGCCGATTTTGAATTAAAGATGGTTAAAGTTGGCAAAATGGGTACTAATTAGCATTAATTTGGTCATTTCTGCATTTTTTAGCATTAAAAACTCGAAATAGGATTGGAAAAACGTAGAACTCACTTGATTGTCTTATATATAGTTTTTTACGCTCTTTCTAGTGGTATAGTTTATTTTCGTATAAGAGAACATGAGATTTTACATTTTTTCCGATCATAGTAATTTAATAGGCAAAATTTTAAAATTCTCAAATTTTTGGCTATAAAGCAAAAATCAGAAGTGGTAACACATATAGTCTTGTTCACCAAGGCTTGAACTATAAGAAAATGCCTGTTACCAGCTTCTAACATAAAGTTGCCATCCAGTTGTACAAATGATGACTTGGCCAGCCGTTTAAACAACATCATTCCGGAACACGGAACACTAAAAATTCTTAATTTGTTAAAAATTCAGAAAAAAAATAGCGGGGGGGGGTGGGGTGTGTGAAAGTATTACTGTAATAATCATTGCGTAAACCGTGCCTTTCTGACCAATACTCCGATAGCTACTAATAACGAACAGAAATCCTCGGCAGAAATCAGTCCCAAAGTAATAAATATTTGCCCGAAAACTAGAAATCAAACCTAGAATTGTTATTTGTTGAGAATATTAAATGGCCCATCTTTGTTTGTTGTTGAAAACATGACAATCAAAATATTAAAGTAACAACAGTTGATTGGCTTCCTTGTTTTTACCGACTTAGCTACTCTTGAAGTGCTAAAGGATAATTTTCAATTCTCGTTCGAAGTTAGTATTTTAATAGCATCACTTTAATACAGACAGTTCTTTAATATTGATCCTTTCTCACACAAAATATTTTATAAGCGGCGATGGATAAAAAAAACCTTTACTCTTTAGCGTGTGATAATATAAACCTTTCGCTCAATTGAAATGACAAAAATACAAACAAATATAATTATAGGCTATGTTACATGTAAGTTGTATATATAAATGATGTTTCAACGCATGCATGTGTGTCTATTCGTCCATGTTTAAACTGTAAATTAAACTGACACTCAGTGAGGGAATTTTAGTACGACTCTATCCGCGTTTTCGCTCGAGTTTTCGCTTGCTCTGAGATTCAATATTGTTGGCCATCTATAATATGGCATAGCATACCAAGCATACTAGCCTACATATAAGAAGGTCGCTCACGACGACGTGGTACTAGGCATATAGTCCTGACTCCTATATATATCATTATGAAGGTACTGACACAGTATAGGCTATAGCATGAAAGATTGCATACACTAAATTATTCCCTTTTAGGATGTGCCAGTTTTATATTTATAAACAACAAGTTGATTTTACAAACATGTCAGCAGAGATACTTGTTGTTTATAAATATAAAACTGGCGCATCCTAAGTAAAAGGGAATAATTTAGTGTATGCAATCTCTCGTGCTATAGCCTATACTGTGTCAGTACCTCCATAATAATATATATAAGAGTCAGGACTATATGCCTAGTACCGCGTCATCGTGTGTGACCTTCTTATATGTAGGCTAGTATGCTCGGTATGCTATGTCATATTATAGACGGCCAACAATATTGAATCTCAGAGCAAGCGAAAACTCGAGCGAAAACGCGGATAGAGTCGTAGGATTTTTCCTCTTACTAAAATTCCCTCACTGAGTGTCAGTTTAATTTACAGTTTAAACATGAACGAATAGACACACATGCATGCGTTGAAACATCATTTATATATACAACTTACATGGCCTATAATTATATTTGTTTGTATTTTTGTCATTTTAATTGAGCGAAAGGTTTATATTATCACACGCTAAAGAGTAAAGGGTTTTTTTGTCCATCGCCGCTTATAAAATATTTCGTGTGAGAAAGGATCAATATTAAAGAACTGTCTGTATTAAAGTGATGCTATTAAAAATACCAACTTCTAACGAGAATTGAAAATTATCCTTTGCACTTCAAGAGTAGCTAAGTCGGTAAAAACAAGGAAGCCAATCAACTGTTGTTACTTTAATATTTTGATTGTCATGTTTTCAACAACAAACAAAGATGGGCCATTTAATATTCTCAACAAATAACAATTCTAGGTTTGATTTCTATTTTTCGGGCAAATATTTATTACTTTGAGACTGATTTCTGCGAGGATTTCTGTTCGTTATTAGTAGCTATCGGTCAGAAAGGCACGTTTTACGCAATAATTATTGCAGCAATACTTTCACACCCCCGGGATTTTTTTTCCGAATTTTTAACAAATTAAGAATTTTTAGTGTTCCGGTGTTCCGTGTTCCGGAATGATGCTGTTCCAGTGTTCCGGTGTTCCGTGTTCCGGTGTTCCGTTGTTCCGGTGT
>CACRXK020001016.1:0-62164 GCA_902702795.2 Paramuricea clavata | reverse complement strand
TCCACCCCCCCCCCCCCCCTGCTGGTATAAGCATAGCAGGGGCGCACATCTAAGGAATTTCTAGGGGGGTGTGGGCCACTTGGGGACCAACTTTTTGATATTCAAAAAGAAATTAAACAGAGGGGTAAAAAACAATTCTGCAAAAGCATCATGCCACAGAACAGGGACGTGGGAATGTATTGAAATCAGGGGGTAAGGTCTCACGAGGCGCCACCATGGTTGGCGCCAAGCGAGAAAATTTTCAACATTTAGAACCTCTAGGTCGCCGGACACGACCATTTCAGACCTTTTCGGTAGGCTCGTTTTTCTACCTTTTCGGTAGGCTCGTTCAGGTGTATGAACGAAGGATTAAGAAAATTCATCCCTTGTTTAATAGTTCGCTCAATTTCTGCATTTGTTCAATCTGTTCCAGATCAATAGAATCAGATAAGTCTTTTTCTGAACTGAAGAATCAAAACATATGTATAGGCCTATGAGCTCGCGTGCGAATACCAGGACGTGTTTATTAGTAATGTGTATGAGCTGTCATGAGAATATCCGTTCGCAGGCCACAGGTACTAAATCGGATAGTAGCAGAAAGAGAGAGACGAGTTTATTTTTTCGAATATAATTGTTACTTTCGTCCGTCCATATAAAATACTGAAAATAATGAAAAATAGAAGTGTATAATAACAACTAGCAAAACAATGAAATCATGATAATAAATAATCTGAATTAACCATCTAAACCTTAGCGGGTGCGCTACGATTTGACGTTTAAAAATCAAGAAATAGTTTCTTACACATTAACACATACACATAGGCTTGTTCATAACATCTTACCAACCGGGTCTGTGTTGTCGGTCCCAATTCACGGAGTCGGACAGAAGTAAATATTAATTCTTTTTCCACGAATTTTGGGACCGAGTTTTCGCACAGTATCAAGGAAGAATGGGACCGACTTTTAGTGATATTCGGACGCTAAGGTGGGTTTCGGACCCCCCCCAAAAAAAAAACTCCTAATGTGCGCCCCTGCCAGCCGGCAATACGGCTATCAGCCGGGCCTGTCTGTAGTATATTATAGTATACTACCGACAGGCACGCGGGTGATAGCAAATAAATAAAATATAATATATTATTACCGTTGAATAACCCCGGCTGGTAGCCGCGATGCATTGTAGTATACTATAGTATACTACAGGCAGTGAGACAGGATCGGCTGATAGCCGTATTGCCGGCTGGTAGCCGTGATGTATTGTAGTATACTACAGTATACTACCTACAGGCTCGGCTGACACTCGTTTGCATTGTAGCATTGTATTACAGTTAAATAACCCCGGCTGGTAGACGTGATGTTTTGTAGTACACAATAGGTACAATAGTATAGTATACTAGTACAGACACGCCCGGCCGATAGCCGTATTGCCGGCTGGTAGCGGTGATGTATTGTAGTATACTATACTGTAGTATACTACCGACAGGCTCGGCTGACACTCGTATTGCATTGTAGTATTGTATTACAGTTAAATAACCCCGGCTGGTAGCCGTGATGTTTTGTAGACACTATAGGTCCAATAGTATAGTATACTATAGACACGCCCGGCTGATAGCCGTATTGCAGCTGGTAGCCGTGATGTATTGTAGTACACTATAGCATACTACCGACAGGCTCGGCTGACACTCGTATTGCATTGTAGTATTGTATTACAGTTAAATAACCCCGGCTGGTAGCCGTGATCTATGCCGTGATGTATTGTAAATATTGTATTAAAGAGTAGATACGGCTCCGCTGGTACTGTACCCTTGGCCGTGTACAATTGTGTACTTATTTACGCAATCATAAATCGCGCTGGCTAAGAATAACCTCTATATATACAATAAATTAACATATTTCCCGTGTAAGACGTGGTGGCGCAGAGGAACAACACTCAGCGTGTATGCTGGGGGTCGTGAGTTCGAATCTCAGGGTGAGCGCGGATAATTCTCAATTTTTCTCTTTGCCGTAATTTTTTTCTCGTTTATTTACCTGTCGCATAGCTAGCTGTATGCATTGGCAAGATGAATTTAGATGCATTTCGATGATTTTCGGAAAATGTAATGTAATTTTGGTAGTTTTCTGCTTATGAAACATTCTAGAACCAGGCTGTCAGCCAGCGTCAAACGTGCTAATCGGGTGCTTCTGGTTAATTGGTTAACTAATATATCTGCCTATGTGCCCTAAACCTCTCGACTTGCCCTAAAAAAGTGTTTCCAGAACTAATAGTTCAGCCAGACTTTCTGCCCAAATCTCAAATACTTTACTCTGACACATGTACATCACCAACAAAAGATTAGATTTGATTTGTTCTATCAGCCTCATCAGCCCATAAAAGGTACTCTTCATAATATTTTCCAATGCAAAACAAATTTTTTTTATATTTAAATTATGTGTAATATCCCCTGTTCGAATCTTACCGGCAATTCAAATTATGACTAAATATTGACTGGTTGTGTGAAATACATGTATTTTGATCATTATCGGAACAACAATATTTTAAGTATATGTAATTTACATACAGTACTTGCAAGTATATCATTTATATACTTGCATATAATTCATGTCCACAGCCTGCTTGGTGAGTTATAACTTTTAATATTTTTATCTTTAACCTTTCTTGTAGTAGGAACATGAAGATCCAGAGGCTATCCTGGTATTGATTGGAATGAACTCTATCTTCTGAATACCCATTATGCAAAATCCATTAAGCTTGGATTTACGATACTACAGAATCTTATGTTCCAGGATAAAAACAACAAACCAGGTGACCTCATAAATGTTTTTACCTCTGCGATGGCAGCGTATACCAAATTAATTAACAATTTGTTATTTAGTAAGAGTCAATTAGCATTGATTTAAATTCGAATTACAGAGTGAGTATCGAAGTTTATAATTGTATATTATTAAAGTCTGTGTTCAGAGGAGGTTGGACAGCTAATTAGGCGAATCTGGGCGAATCTCTCGACCAATCAGATTGCGCCATTTTCCTCATGCTCGCATGAAGCTTTTAGCATCGAAAATTTACATAGGGCTCATAAATATCGACTTTTTCCATATTGTTATGCACATTTTTTTGGAAATTTCACGCGATATTACTTTTACAACAGTTAATCTACCCATTGGAACGGTATCTTGAAAGGTAAGCGTTATTTTCCAGTTTATTTTGACCTCTCACTTTAGGCGCTATGCCGTCGCGATGTAATTTAATGGCGTTTCTGTCAACAATCTTTTAAGACAAAAATCTCAAATTTCCACGGTTCGATTTCGCTATTTTTTTCACGATTAGTTAAACAAAAGTGTAATCTTTAATTCTATCCAGCCGGCCCCCCTCGGTCCCGCAACCGTTTTCGAGATATTCACCGTTGAATATAGCCCTCTGTAAAATATGTTGCCTTGTCACTCAGATCGATAATGAACTGCTATTACTCGCTTTTTTCTAAAGAAGTGTGATATATTATAGAAATTTCGATATATTATGGATTGTATATATTGCAGTTAAAGGGTGCAAATAATTAAAGCCCTTCCGTAACAATATTTTACAAGTGAAATTTATTGTTTGGCTGATGTTTTAGATTTGAGGTTCATGATTTTGGCTGGATTCTATTTTTGTCAATGATTTTGTCTGCAAGAATTAAGCATCATCATTAAATTTGGAGGCAAAATCTGTCCTTCCAATCTGTACAGACCTTCTACATCTGCAAGATCTCCGATGCTATGATTGTCTCTCCATCGAGTGACCAAAACCTTGTTCACCTTTCTGGTTATGTTATTGGTATGACTTCTGGATTTTCAAAACTAACCCAGCAACAACCAGAATAACTACTCATCCACCTGTTTCAAAAATGGCTGGTAAAAGTTAACCCTGGTTTAGATGCTAAATTTGTCCCTCGAAATTTTCTCCCACTTGTTGCCAAGGCTATGTACGTACTTCATGCTGGTCAAAAAGACAATCTGATTTATCACACAGCTCGATGCTTTGGAGAACAACGCCATGGAGATGTTGGTCTGATGCCATTGGATAGAATGCCCTTTATAGGAGTGAAGGCCCACTTGGCCTTTTTTTAACAGTATTTTGTAATGATGTTACACAAATAATTCAGATAAAGTTTGAGAAATGGTGGTTCTTTCAATGTTAAGCCCCAGAGAGGGGGGTGGGGTCAGGCATATGTCGGGCATTTGATTTTTTGAGCAAATTTTCAATCAAATGCCCCACTGTTAGGTAATAAGTATTGGTCAAACACCCCACCATTTTGAAATAAATTGCAATAAATACTATATTAATAAAAGTCATTTTGGTTCAAATTGCCCTAACTTAGGCCCAAAATGCTAATCAAAATCCCCAGAGTGGGGATGCAATTGATGATCAAATACCCCACATATGCCCACCCCCCTCTGGGGCTTGACATTGATAGGTGCAATTATATGCAGGGTTTTTTTGTATTCTCATGTAATGTACCACAAAGTATCAGCAGCATGTTATTGTGGGACCTTTGATCAATATGTATATAAATAGACATATTTTTGTTTTATTGTTGCATTAATTTTAATGAAAAATAAAAATTACTCACAAAGTTGGTCAAGTGTAGCCTCCTCCGCAGGCATCTCACCCGACGAATCGGGTGGTGGGAAAAAGTTTGGTGAGATGCCTGCCATAAATCGACACAAAAATTTGCACTGCGCATACCGGCTCGCGCATGCAAATTTTGACAAACTCAAACTTAGGGGGAGTAGGAAGGGCTTACGGCAAGGAGTGAAGAAAATTTTGTTTTCAACACGATGGCTTACAAGACGAGTAAAACTGTAAAATTAACGAATAATCCTGCTCTTCAACATTGCAAATACAAAGGGAACTTTGACTAAGGAGCTGAGAACGTTATCGAAAGCCGACGCAGCGATTTACTTGGATTGTTTAGAGATAACGAGTGACTTTGCAGAGCAGTGAATTCACAATGTCGTCGATTCATGTCAAGACAAGGTTTCAATTGAAAGTTTATCGTTGATATATGCAAATTTCTATTCAAATTGTTGACGACATTTTATATCATAATAAGCTGAAAGTGCAGTGATTTAGTCGAAATTGTAACACGAAAAGGAACGATCGAAAATTGTCAATATATATAAAATGTAAATTCAACTGTTGACATCTGTGACTGTGCCTGCGTATTAAATATATAAACACCTCTTGCCTTGTTTTAATACGCTTGTATGGAAGGAAATCATTAATAAAAGTCTTAAACAAATAGCTTTCTTATTGTGGAATACACTGTGCAATTTATCCCTTGGACAAAGACAAAGTTTTCAAACTTGAGTGTCTCAGATGTGGCGAAAATAGCAAAAGCTTTCTTAAATCAGTGGCCCTGTTTTATATATGGGTGTGAGTATAAATGTAGACATAAGAGAAAGGACAACTGGAATTTAATAAGAATCTAATAGTTTTCCATGTGGTGCAACATGTATGAAGACCTGTCTTAATAACATTTGCCTTGGATTTGTTAATTAACCAATGGAGGTTAACATACATTCCATTTTGCTTGCCAAAGTTCACAGACAAAATATTTACATGGGTAAAATCCATTTTGCAAGGAAAATTTCCCTATAACCATACAAACAGTCACTCAGGAAACTTCCCAGTGATAGACGTGTTTTCAGGGATGGATCCAGCATGATCTGGTGTCGAGTGACTCGAGTTGTGTTGTACTCTGAGAATTTGGCAAAACAACCTCCATGTGGTACAAGTGTACTGTGTACAATATCTCATTTTGTCTCTAATATTTTTTGCTTTATCATGAAAAATAGCACACACATACACCCTGGCCAGGGCTAGGGGGAGGGTGTGCACCCCCCCCCCAGTAAATCCATCCCTGCATGTTTTGCTATTAATTGTTACATTAACCACCCAAAAGTCTTTCAATGGTGGGTACATATTAATTGTAAGCTGTGAAGCTTTAGATTAGCCCATTGTTTGCATTCTCTCCTGGAATAGTAAAATTGTCTGATGTTAGACAGAGTAAAAGCAGGGGCGTGCCGGCAAGCGATGAGACAACAAGAACTTGTTGTGGGCCCCTGGCATTGTTGGCTCTTACATGATTCATGCTGATCTAGATTTATTATATTTAAAACAAATATATGTCAAGAGCAATTTTATTTAAACATGAACAAGGGAGATACATATAATTAGAGAATATGCAGATACATCATAAATTTCTTTATTTATCAAATCATGGATGTCATGTGGCCAGTACGTGTAACACAACTAGGCATATACTATATTAGAAAGAGGTTGTTACATGTGTTACAATGCAACTTAATGCATAGCATATTCACATGATATTAATTAAGGGGGTGAGTTCCAATTAACTATTTAACCAAGTGAAGCCTGGTTCACATATACCTGCTGTTTGTTGATGGGCTATTGTTGTTAAAAGTTCAACTAAATAATTCACAAAAGAATGTATGCATCAACAGCTGTAAACAATGATAATGCAGGCATATGTAAACCAGGCTGAAGATGTCAACAAAATCTTGATTTTTATAGTAATCAAATTTCTGTAGTTGATATTTCCAAGTTGCTATCCCTCCTCACTTATTGAAATGGTTGCTTCAACAGAAAGATCTTTTCCTTTTATATATCAATTCACTTAACATGTTGCCAAATGTCTGATGATTTGACTAAAATTAGTAAAATATAATCAAAATGTCAACCCCTTCATATAAATAAACATGGCAAAATAATATTCCAGAAAACAATACAATTTAATATAATTCCTTTATTAAACAAATTATACCTTTCGTATCGTTCCATTCTTCGTTTTGCGTTCGAAATTATGCCAGTAATTTCCTCAAATTGTAGTTCCTCGGCTGAACAATTGATACATTGTAAACATTTGGCTGCTTCGAGCGAGCGATTCAATTAAATTTGCACGTCGTTTTTAGACCGCGAGAGACATTGCGATATATAATCCTTTCAATTGACCAACTAATTTTCGTATAACTTGAATATTTCGATGCATTTTAAAACATTTTTGAGTTAATACTCGCAAGTTTCGCTCCTCGCCCGAAGATTTCAAACTGAATATATAATTAGGGTCAAAAGCCTACTTAGGGGGTGGGGTAACGTAACACGGCCACTAATATTTGAGATACGTCTATTTTGTTCGATTTATGGCAGGCCTCTCTCCCAGAAAATTTTTTTTCAAAACCCATTCGCAGGCTAAAACCCATAGAGAGGCCTGCGGAGGAGGCTAGTATAAATACTTAATGAATAAAATTTTAATATAAACAACCGAGAAAACTGTTGTTGATACAGCGTTGAATTTGAAGATACACACCAGGATTTATATGAACCAACAACAATTTTCTCGGTTGTTTATATTAAAATTTTATTCAAGTATTTATACTTGACGGATTTTTAACCACTTTTTGCGTCCATCGATAAATTTTATCCACAGGACAACAACAAGAGAGCTCTGAACTGCATGAAGATGTAATTTCATGGCGTTACGTGTATTAATGGCGAAGAAAATGCATTGGCAAGGAGGTGACATGTGAATACGTTTCCCAAAAATTTGTTTCCAAAAAACTGATCTCACGAACAAAAACAGGTAAATTCGATCGGAAAGTTTTTGGTCAAAATTAACTTTCACTGACAGTTGTTTGTACTGAATCTCTAGGTTATTTGGATTCAATAAGTTTTAGAAATGCTATTTTAAACTTTGTGAATTTGACAACTTTGTCATGATTCAAATGTTCGAAGTTTTAATTCAGAGACCAAGCGTGTCTTTGGCCATAATTCATAAGCTTAAATATGCTCGATCTGATTAAGTTGACTATTGCCATAGCAAGAATATTTAATATCTTTATTTCAATTATTATTATATCTTTATTTCATTTATGACTATTGCCATAGCAAGAATATTTAATATCTTTATTTCATTTATTTTAAATATTCATAATTTATTTCATCGCTTTTTATAGAAAATATACATATTTATTAATAATTACAAAGTGGGAAATTGCTTGATCAGTTTATAATCTTTAATTGCAGATGTACTACAGCATGAAATTTAGGTGTATTTTATGCTTCATTAGCTGAACCTTTTTCTTGTTTGATTGCAAGAAAAATTATGTACTCATCATGCTTCAAGTTGTCTGTAAAGCCAAAGGTAAATTTCTATTTGGACATTTGAACAATGCCAACAAATGCTGATTTATGTATGGTCTCATGCATGCAGTGTCAGTGGGGATACATGGTGGAACAGCATGCAGGGGTGCAAATTTAGGTTGTCCTCATATTTAGGACATATTTAGGTTGTCCTTGGGGGCTTTTGGCTCATACATAAGGCAAGTGTATTTATATACGTGCTTGTATTATCTGCATATAGTCCTTGTTTTAAATGATGACGAGACTTATAGACAGATGATGGGTGTTCCCATCATCTGCCTATACTGACAACAAATTGAATACTAGCAACTGTATACTACTATGTGAAAATGATCATCATTAGTTTTGTTTATGTCACAATATTTCATAGCTTTCTATCTTATAGTCCCCACTGGGGAGATTTGGCAAACTTTGATAGCCTGACACAAGTTAATGTGTCTGAAGTATGACATAGACACTTGAAAGACATTGTCTATACGAATAACAAGTTTTAACTATCAAAGATTTGATGTATTGTAATCACTTTTAAGAGCTTTGTTTTTGTATTTGTCAATATTGCATATCACTTGTTAACTGGGCTATTCTGGCTAGTAAAGATCTTAATTTAGCATGCTTAGATTGTGCAAAAGTAATATAGACTATGCATGGGTTATTTTCTAATGATAATATAAATTGATCTTCCACATTGACTTTAGGAAGATTCACGCACCTGGTTTAATATTCAATTGCAGTCTCCATACAGGAATATTACCAGGCCAAGTGGTCATAGACCGACTGTGTTGCCATGCATCAACTTAGCCTGGTAAACTGGGTTGCCTAGTAAAACGTAGAAAAGACCACAGGTCATGCTACAGACTGCGGATGAATATTAAACCAAGTTAATCTTGCCACTGTGGAAGAGTATATTTTATGTTGACATTAGAAGAATAAATCCATTTACCATTTTCTTGCATATCAATTACCAGATCTTGCCAGACTTAACATATTTTATGTTAATAAAAGTTTAATCACCCTTGAGAAGGAAATCAACAAACATTTAGTGAACATAAATGGTTGGCTTTGTGCAAATAAATTATCGCTTAATATTGATAAATCAAATTTTATTATCTTCCATACAGTTCAAAAGAAGTTATCCCCAGTAAGGTTGACTCTAAATAATTGTGATTTGAAAGAAGAAACTAAAATTCGTTATTTAGGAATTTTGTTTAATAGTAACCTAAGTACGTCAGTACGTTAACATCAATGTACTTACGAATTTGTACTATTCGTTAGTCTATCCTTACTTTTTATATGGCATTGTCATTTGGGGTAATACTTATTCGACAACAACTAAACCAATATCCCTTTTGCAAAAAAGAGCTGTTCTGAATTTCAAGATCACACCAACCCTCTATTTATAAAATTGTTAAAATTTAACGATTTAGTGTATTTGCATACTGCCTTGCTGATGTTTGATTTTCATGCAAGTAACATTCCTGAATATTTTAGTGACTTTTTCACATCCGTCAACAAAATTCACCATTATAATACAAGACTTGCTTCTCGTTCTAGTTATTCATTACCTAGGGTGCGGACCAATTATGGTAAATTTAATATCAGATTTAACGGTGCTAGTATTTGGAACTCAATTGATGACAGTATAAAGGACTTATCGAAGATAAAATTTTAAAAATGTTTGATTATCAAAATTCTTGATAAGTATTTAATATAAAATAGTATTTTGTTTCAACTCCATTTGGTTTTATGCAATTGGTATTCAAACTCGACAAATATTTTCCCCTTTATTTTTCATTATATAATAATTTATACTTTCTCCAGTCTGTTATGATTATTTATGTCATAATATTATACAATCAATCAATCAATCAATCAATCAATCAACCAATCAAAATGTTTAATCAAGATACCTACGAGCTATATACAGGAGGTAGGTCCTTGCAGGAGGATCGGAAGGTTAACCCTATATAAGAACCCCCTTAGAAAAGATTAGTAGATAAAAAGTATTAATAGTATATACATTAATGAGGGTATATTAGTAAACTAAGATAGACGTATTAGTAAATTAGTAAATTAGCAAATTAGTAAATATTCATGTGGCGCTTGAGTTCCTGCTTAAAACTATGAAAACTATTCGCTTGGACAACGTTCACAGGCAAAGCGTTCCATGCAGTGACTATTCTAACAAAAAAAAATACTTATAAGAGTTAACTCTAGAAAGCTTGGTGCATAGTGAATATTTGTGATTTGATCTGGTTTTCCTCGATTTCTTATATTTCTCTAACTAGGCTAGTCTTCTAAGACTATTTTAGTTAGCTTATTACCTAACCATATATATTAACTATATTAACTAATGTATATATATATATTTTTTTTGTCATTGGTAATAAAATCTTCTTCTTCTTCTACACATCCTATTTGAAGATGGTACCAAGCCCACACAACCAAACAACAAACTTACAAACACTAATAGAGATTTCAGACATAGGAGAATATACAGTACACAAAAGACATTTAGGTAAATGGAAGTGTACAAATTGCCAAAAGTAGGCTGTAATTTTCAAGTAGGTATTTCCAGTTCCTAGCATGGAATTTTGCCTCATGAGAACAACCCATATTACTATATATACCTGCACAAAAAATATTTTGCATGTGAAATGTTTATGTATTTAATTAATAAAACAAGCCTAGAAACGTTCAAAAAGATAAAACTAATAAAATTTCTAAAATTAAAAAGCGATTTTAATAGTAAAAAGAGTTAAAAAACAAAATAGTGTATCAAAGACAAACGGTACAAAATATTAAATTTTACTGCAAAATAGATCATAAAGAATTAGAAAACAACCATGAAATAAATTTACTATTAAATATTCTTGCTATAGCAATAGTCAACTTAATCAGATCGAGCAAATTTAAGCTAAATTATGGACGAGACGCTTGGTCTCTGGATTAAAACTTCCAACATGTAAATCATGACAAAGTTGTCAAATTCACAAAGTTTAAAATGGCATTTCTAAAACTTATCGAATCCAATTAACCTAGACATTCAGTACAAACAACTGTCAGTGAAAGTTAATTTTGACAAAAAAATTTCCGATCTTAATTTGTTGTTCGCGAGATCAGTTTTTTTGTAAAAAACATTTTGCGAAACGTGTTCACATGTCACCTCCTTGCCAATGCATTTTCTTCGCCATTAATACACGTAACGCCATGAAATTACATCTTCATGCAGTTCAGAGCTCTCTTGTTGTTGTCCTGTGGATAAAATTTATCGATGGATGCAAAAAGTGGTTAAAAATCCGCCATTTCATCTTCAAAACAAAATCATGTCGTTCGATTGCAAAGTGACGACTCCTACCGTCATGCATAGTGGGCATCGCTATAAGGCAAGTGGCCCATTAATTCTTTCCTGGGGGATTGCCTGCAGGCACATGGATTGGCTATTCACAGTAGTCTTCATATACTAAAACAAACTATAGAATTTATAATGTGATGCAAATTTACCTAAAATATCTTGCCTGACTTGATTTGTTAACATCCATAGCATTTAGTGATCCCATTCCTACATTAAAAGTCCAGTAAAATTTAATGGGGCGCAGGGCAGTCATGTCCTTGCGTAAGATAAGTCGACGAAGGGTCGGAGTAAATACAATTCTAGACTATAGTATTATATATTTCAAGTTAAAGTCAGCCATTGGGTGACCATGCATTTACCTCTATATTTCTTTAAACGAACCCCATCAGCAAAATAGTATTCACCCGGTGCTTCTGACGTGCCAGCAAGAAGTGAGCCCATCATTACTATATAAAAAAGGACACAATCTTTAAAAAAACATAGTTGTATATATTTTAGAGATGATCACGCTTCTTGCGAGTTCTCCCAACATCCCCGAGTGCATTAATATTTCACAAAAGCATGAGACTAATTTTTATATTTCTTTTGTAATGCAAGAACATATAAGGACAGTAAACAATTTTATCCAAAATATCAATCTCTATATTCTCCTAACGTGTAGTAATAGATACCACGCACATGTTTTTATTGGCTGCATGACAACAAAGCAAGAAGGCAACTAGCTAGAAGGCAACAATCTTGAAGCCTTGTATAAGACTTAAATTCTGATTTCTGGCGGGGGAAGGGGCGGAAACGAGCACGTGAACAACACTTATAGGTTAAAATGAGTGTTAAAATACTCCAGAATAATCTACACTGTAGATTCTAGAGGGCGCCTTGCTGTACTTTGCTTCACTTTAGTTGTGCATTCGGCTAAAAGGGAAATTATATTTTTCATCTAGCTCCAGGGCGTCTATTAGGTAGAGCGATGAAACGGCAATAGGACATATACTTGATGCGCTTTAGGTTTGTTATTCATGCCCCTTTATAGAAAATTGCGGGGGCGGCCTCGGCTTCCTACGCCCATGACTTATTTCATAATTGGCATGTTGGTGAAGCAGTAATCTTTATTCCCCTGAATTTTCATGGCATAACTTTTATAACTTAATTGACAAATTAACACTCGTTCTTTTTTGGTATGACATCCCTAACCATAAATCAAAATATAACGAGAAAATATGAATTGTTTAGTGTAAAAAAGCTGTTTTAAAATCACGGCGACTTCCAAAATTCCAACCGGCTTTGGATTTGTATATTTTTAATACCAGAACTTATAGCAAATTCATCGACGGCTATTCCATGAATATATCTTTCTTTGGTATAAATATTGTCACCGAATTTCGTCAGCTTTTTGCAGTATGTGATCAATCACGACGCAAAGGAAAATTAGTCGTCTCCAGGGCTGCCGAAAGTTTGCGCGGAGCCGGGGACACAATTTCCCAAGGGGCCCCTATGATGTCATAATTGTAAAACACGAAAAGCGGTGTTTTACAATATACAGGGTGTATAAAATAAAACTGAACAGATATGAATTTGCTCTCAATTTCGAAAAACAGCTATTAGTATCCAGTTATTGATGTATATAGCTTCTTTGCCGACTTTGGGTACTTATAATGTAGAATAATGAAAAAAATTTCTCGAACTCAAATTTTGTGAACCAGGGGTGTGTGTCTTTTCCAACAAACTAAAAATGGCTTGTGCACGAAATTTCAAAAGCTTTAATCAAATTTTGAGTTAATAGATGGAAAATTTGTTGGGTTTTTAATTACTGTACAAAATTTCAGACAATTTGATTTAGTTTAATCCCTTTAACTATTCACGCAAACTTAAATGTTTTCCTAAAAATTCAGCTATTTGCATGCTTAATTAATGCCTTTGCCTAATTTGTGTAAGTCAGCAATATGCAAATTAGCCAGGCATTAATTAAGCATGCGAAAGGCTAATTTTTTAGAAAAAAATGAATAGTTAAAGGGGGCTTAAACTAAAGCAAATTGTCTGAAATTTTGTACAGTAATTAAAAACCCAACAAATGTTCCATCTATTAACTCAAAATATGATTAAAGTTTTTAAGTTTCGTGCGCAAGCCATTTTTAGTTTGTTGGAAAGGACACATTATTCTACATTATAATAAGTACCCAAAGAAGCTATATACATCAAAAACTGGATACTAACAGCTGTTTTTCCAAATTGAGAGCGAATTCATATCTGTTCAGTTTTTTTTATACACCCTGTATTGCACTTTTTATTCCATATTATCTGGCAATGACGCAGCTAGGATTTATATTCTTGGCTAAAGCAATCTTGTATCTACCAAACCGAGGGCCTTTAATTTTGAGCTGGAGGCCAATTTTGAGCTTGGGAGCCCAGGGCAGAATGCCCCACTCAACGGCACTGGGTTAAAATTTACAGTGTATCGCTTAGATATTCTGCATGCAGTGGCGTAACGCAATCTCCGGAGCCCCCCCCCCCCGTCAAATCTTTACGGGGGGAAGAAAACAAATTTTTCGAACCATATTCATTAAAAAAGAGGGTTCAAAAAAATGTTCCGCACTGTGGCAAGTAAAACAAAAAGAAAAAACAAAAAGGGGAACACCCCAACCATAACTACTAAAACAAGGGATCCAAGGATTAGAACAACGTTTTCAAGAGATAAACAATTCCTTGTCACTCCCTTCGTAACTCGTTTATTAAATGTTGAATTGCAAGAGCTCTTATTTGGGCATGACGACTTTCTGTTTTGTAAAGCTGATGGCTTACACTACGAAATAAACAGTTAGCATAGGCATTTCATCTCATTATCTATTGTTTTTAATGCGTTCGGTATAAGTAGCGCGACGTTTGAAACAAGCCTAACGGCTAACACATCAGAAACGTCGTGCCTCGTGGAACTGATACAATTTATTTATTGTGATGCTACACGCGACAACTCGAAATTTAAATCGTTTCACCAACAACCAAATTTTGTATATTCTAAAACTACATTTGCATTGGGAGCTGTCGCTGAAAGTATCCCAATGAGGCTACTGATATACTAAACTTATTTAAAACTATCAGCGCCCATATTGCACATTTGACTATTGTCTCAGTGACACTCTTTAATTGAAATAGCTGTATAACGAGTTAATACGACGTTGCATCCATTACAAAAAATATGCATAAATCAAAAACACAGAAACGTAAAAATGAGGCGAAAAACTCATTAAATGACGCATTTTATCCCCATATCCGTTCCGCATTTTACCCCCATATCAGTTCCGCATCCGCTTCCGCATTTTAACCGAATTGTGACATGTTTTACAATAACAAGTAGAGGTATGCAAATCCGATCCGATCGGATTCGTTCGGATTTCGGAACAAAAATATTCATTTCGGATTGGATCGGATTGATAAAGTTGTTTCGTAGTCGGATCGGACTTCGATATTCGAAATAAAATGAATTAATTATCCACGACAAAAACAAAAGATTAGTAGACTAGAAGACTATGTATTTCTTGCTTTTATATTTATTTGGTTAAATATTTCCACTTGAATGAGAAATTTATTTTATTAAAGGATTCTTCGGATCGGAATTCTTTATCAAAACTCGGATCGGATTAGACAATTTCGGATCGGATTGGATTTTAACATTAGCCAATTGTCGGATTACAAACGTCCAATCCGATCCAATGCACACCTCTAATAACAAGTCTCAGTGACCTTTGACTTTATATTCCCAAGATCAAGTTGTTTTTCATGAGTCATTTTCAGCTTTTCGCAAGTATTCAATATTAATGTCACTTTAGATGTCAATAGTTTCACAGTTATAGCAGTGTTTATAGCAGTTTTGATAAAGCTTTGATACAAATAGATTCTCGTAAGATCTGGTAGAGTTCTCATTGCATTGAGCACGAGTTTGCACCGTTGTGCCAGACATGTGAACAAGGCCCGTGACTGTACACGTTGGATAGCTCCTTGCCGGTTGGTGATAACACGCGCGATGGCTATCTCCTCGTCTTTCTCGTTTGAATAAAGAGCTCTGACGAGTCAAGAGATTTTCTTTAGTCTCGCAAGTTATTTTGTTGGTTATTTTCTTCGTAAATGCCATACAATGATACAAACACTGATGCAATTTTTTGCTCTTTGTACTGAGTGTAGCCATCTACTCTGTGGTGTAGCAGTGTAGCACCTTATACAGTCGATGTATAATGAATATACGGTCTAACCAATATGTATCGGCACTGTATAATGAATATACCGTCTAAATAATATCGGTATACTTGATTGAATGCCCATAATGCATAACATCAATTTATATATTGCGTATAGATTCTCAAAGATTTACTTAATATTCACGTCTGCAATATTTATATATTTGAAACTACAACACTGTGTCGCTCCTTCGTGCATCGTCACGCCATCGTTGATCTACGGCTTGATAGCGCATGCGCATTTGCGCTGCTAAAGAAAAATCGGGTGTTCCGGGGGAAAGATCGTTTACACAACATGAGAAGCGAATGTTCTAAACGTTCCTCGAAATTTTTGTGAACTTGGCAAAAGTATAAAAGAATATTAAAATAAGACAACTGAAATTGCCTAAATAACCTTTAAAACACTGATTAAGTACAATAAACTACAAACATAAATCGTATGCACCCTCCGGATTCCGGAAAGTTTACTCTATGACTCACTGAATGAATGACTGACTGACTGCATGACTGACTGCATGACTGACTGCTGTTCGTTTAAATTTTCGCCAGTCATCACAATAGTGTAAAGTGAAACTTTACACTAAAAAGGGGTCCAAATTTCACCAATTCCTGCTTTTGCGGGCCATCCATTGCAAATGTTCTGACCCTCTATAACTGCGGCTCGGGCCAATTTGCCCAATGTACTAGCAAACATTTTATGGTCATTTTTGCCGGGGGCCCCCAGGCGTCTCTGGACACCCGCCAGTTACGCCACTGTCTGCATGTTTTATACCGTTATATACTTCTGGTGTAACATTACTACAATGATGCTGGATTAGGACTTTTATGTAATGGCATTGACATGTTTATATCAAGTCATACAAATACCTCGCCAGATGGATTTTAAAATTGGTGCGACTAAAGTTTAAAATGTAATGAAGTAAATCGAATCTTGAAGGTAATTTAAATCCATTACCAAATTATGAAAGCATTCGAAATTATTAAATATATGTCGACAAATTATTAAACTTATGTCAACCTGAATTTTAAAGTATTTACGTTTAGCTTTGAATTACTTTGAACGTAAACTTTATTTTAGCGCTTTATATTGGATTCTTTTTAATGAATTGTATGCTTTATACGCGAGATTATACGTTATTTTATTGACATTGTTCAAACATGCATGCATAAGACTTAAATTATTTACGAATGATGAAATTATATCATTCACTAAAGTACAGCTATATTTCTCCAAGAAAGACAAAGTTAACATATCAAAGATAATAACTTAAATCGCCTGCAATATGCTACATCTATATGAGTTTTTCGACTTGGTATGCATGTTTCCGATGGGAGAGAACAACAACAAAAAAGGGGCTCATTTCGGGCAGTGCAGAAGAGTGTTTAATAGATTAATATACAAGATTTATACGGCCTCCATGGAGAAATACAAGATTATTCAAGGTTTGTTTAATGAGCAATACTAGCCTAGATCTATAGATCCATAGGCCATTAATCGGCAGCTGGCAGTTGATTTGCGGCTTAATCGACCAATGACGATACGAGGTTGATGCCCCAAATTACCTAGGTTCCAGTCTTCGCATGTAAAAATACGCATGTACAAATCCACTGCGTGACAACAGGTGGGAAATTTGTCGACGCTGACAAAAATAGCGGCTCATTTCTTCCTGAATTGCCATTTTCGCGTCGAAGAGCAAAAATATAGACTTTCGGAGAACATTTTAGCTGTTTACTATCAAATATGTTTGTGAAACAGTCGATAATCTTACTGAGGAAGGCCAAAGAAAAGCTAAAGTACGTCGAAATCAGCTTTGGAATGGACTACATTCACACCGGGGAAACGACTGGATTTGAATATTTACATCAACACTAAATTTTGCTCGTGCCTACGGAACTAGTTGGATTAAAACAGATGTTAAGAAGTGAAAATGTGAACTTTGTGAACTATACTTTCATTAAAATGGTTCAGAAGGTCTGCTAATGCCAAACGACATGTGTGACAGAGCTGTCAATATAACCATATTTCAATGTTTATGTTGAAATGACCCATCTTCTTTTAGGGTATGCTCATCACTTGAAACTAGCTTTAAATCAAAGTTTTATCTATAGTCTTTTGATTAGAATTAAAATCATTCATAGGAAAAATGTGCCAAAGGGTTGAAATTGCCCTTTAATAAATAAATATACACTATTTTTGACATGTGTGGGTTAGTATTTTGAAAAGGTGTTCTGGGAGGAAAATATGTCTTAAACAATACTGGTTGACCCTTAAATTATAACTAGTGTTATGTAAATCACAGAATAAAGAATTGTGTTCACTATATGCCTGTAGTATCTATAAGTTTTTTTTCCTAGCATTAGATGATAAATTTAAGTTCTGTTATTTATATATATATATTTCTGTTATTTTTATATATTATTTTATATGATAAATTTAAGTTCTGTTCAGTTCTCTTATTTTTAGGTGATAGTATCTGTTCACATGTGTGTTGGTATCAAATTTTGCACAAGATTAAATTATTATTTCACATTCCTTTATTGAAATATCCAAATAAATGGAATATGACATGAAGCTGGAGGACTAAATCCTGTTTCCAAACTTGTTTTTTGTAAAAATAGAAAATAACAACTTATTATATGTTGTTCTAATAAAAACTATTGTTTTTGATATGCATATTTAATTTTTGAAATTACATTTCATTCTTTGTTAAAATGTGTACCAGGAATACTGAAATCTTTCAGATCAGCTAACAATACTTATATAGCCAAGTGTTCTATCTATTTCTGTTCAGATTAAACAAATGTTGGGTAAAATATTAGATTACATTTTTGCAAAAAAATGGGCTTGCCTGTTTTCAAAGCAATAAAATAAAGCAAAAGCACTTATTTGGAAAACCTTTGGAATTAATGCATAGCTTAATGTTTTCCACTAAATATTACAAAGTTTTCGTTCATTAAAATGTTGTTTTATCAGCTTTAAAACCAGATAAATTCACGAAACACTCCTAATATATGTCGCCATATTGATTTTCTTCGCGCATGCTCAGACAAATTGCCCACCTATTCTGCGCGACCAAATGACGCGTTCTGCGTCGGGATAAATTAAAGTTGAGGGAATTCTGAAGGTGGAAATTTCGAGCGGAATGTACAATTTTAAACCTAACCAGAAGCAATTGCGAAAAATGCAACAACAGGCCCCCTGGCAGGAATCTATATACATACAAGAACTTCTAGATCGACAACTCGACTCTGTAGTTCAGTTTGTTAGAGCGCTGCCCTGGAATCGCAGGCCCGAAGGTTCGATTCCTGCCAGAGGGTCTATCATTTTTCACAACTGCTCCTGGTTAGGTCTAAAATTGTATATAATCTTCCGTTCGAAATTTTCATCTACAAAAATCCCTCAATGGTTCAATACATTTGCCATACTTTTGAGATCAGTAGGAGGTCCACCCATGACACCATGAAGCCAGGGCCGCCGAGAGGCGGGGGGGGGGGGCAAATTGCCCCGGGCCGCCACCTTAATAGGGCCCCAACTTGAGAGCGAGAGCCTAAAATTTAGTAGGTTCAGGCTTTAAATTGGGCAGAGCATTTTTGAAATTAAGGGCCCCTTACAGTAGCTCCACATTCAGTCACTCTAGCTAAGGTCTAGTTGGGTGACTGACTTCGGTCTAGCTTAAAAATAATGATGTCATGGGGCCCCCACAGAAGATTTACCCACGGGCCCCGTGAATTCTCTCGGCGGCCCTGCATAAAGCCAAGCCATGCACCCGCGATTATTGATGAACTTTAGGCTTCCCTAATGCTTTCATTTCCTTTGCATGGGTGTAAATAGCCGAGGGGAATTAGTACCCTCGCCCCGGGATTATACTGTATGAGTCATATATAACATATATACTGTCAATTTTGGAATTTTGCAACTTAATGAAACGAACTTTACCTTGTACATTGTTCATATTTAAAAGTGTGCAACTTGCTAAAGACTCAAAGCAACTCGGAGACCCAAATTTCGGAGTATCGGTGCCGTTGCACCAACAAAAACACATTAACTTAACACGCGATGAAGTGCAGAGTACGACGCAACGTGAAATCCATAAAACCGTTACAACTCGGTGAAAATTTAACGAAATTGTATGCGAGGAAGCATTTAGTGCGTTTGCATGGATTTGGGTTACTGCGGAAATGCCACTTTCGACGACGAAATTAAAACGACTAAAACTGAAACAGAAAAAGGCCATTTTCCCAAAGACACCGCCCAGATATAAGCGCTTGTGCATGATAATTATCGGGAATTAGCAAGGTCAGGGTAAATTATATCAGTCGAATTCGAAGGGTATTGTTATAATATACATCGTATGGTTATTACCCCTTAACGATCGATGTTGGCAAATTTACCGCCATGCATCGTTCAACCATAGTTAACTTCATGTTGTGTGACGTCATGCGTAATTACTGTAAGTCATAAACAGCTAGTGTACCTACCCGTTGATGCCCCCAGTGACAGAGCCTTTGTGATGAATCCCACGGACGATATCCCTCCATCCGCAATAACAGGAACACCAAACTCCTTTGCATAATTTGCAACTTTGTAGACAGAAGTTCCTTGTGACCTTCCAACTGCCATAACTTCTTGTGTAATGCATATTGATCCACTACCCATACCAACTCGCAAACCATCGACTCCAGCGTCGATCAAGTTTTTCGCTTGAGCGACTGTCACCACGTTTCCGCCAACAATCTGTAGACTGGGAAAGTGTTCTTTGATGTACCTAATGTGGGAGCAATTACAATTAGGACTGCACACAGAACTCGCAACACTCAACGATTTTTGCAGCTATTGTATTTTTAATTGAAATTGTAATATTCTGATTAGTTAGAAACAAAAGTGATCAGTATTTATGATTCGTTCTTTAGAAACATAATTTCAATAGTCTGTCTATTATTATCATGATCAACAAATTTATCAACGCCTGTTTATAAGTAGATACGGGACAACTCAAGGAAATTGAGCAAACATCACGGATATACGCAAACATTCTCGGAAATGATTGGAAACAAATAAGATTTTGAATAAGCTTCGTAAGAAGCTGAAAAACTTGTAACAGTGAAGTCAATAATTGTTGTAATCTCACCGTTTAGTTTGCTTTGTATAGGTATATGTATAGGTAATAGCATGGTTTCGAGTGCAATTTGGATATAACATGCACGAATGAGTTTTTCAAAGACCTCAAAATAGCACGAGTCCGAAGGACGAGAGTGCATGTTTAGGCGAAAAAAAAAATACCTGTGGTTCCGGTTCCCGACCGACCCTATTTTTTTCTGCCGACCCTATTATTTTTTCAACGCGATTGACCGTGCGACCCTATTTTCTCCGAGTGGTTGCGGGCTAGTGCCAAAATGGTGTCTGTTGTCACGCTAATTATTGAAAAAACCATGAAAAAAATATTCAAAAAAAGTTTATTTCCGACCTACCGACCCTAATTTTTTCGCGATATGAAACCGGAACCACAGGTATTTTTTTTACGCCTTATCCAAATTTCACGAGTGCATGTTTATCCAAATTTCACGAGAAACCATGCTATTGCTTATCAATAATTTACGTAAAAATGTTCGAGGCAATTGTAGTTTTAACTTAACGTTTATAACGAACATTCGACTGGCAACGTTTTCCTGGCTTTGTTATATCACATTATACAACGCTAACAGCTTGAAAATTCCGCTCAACTATATAAGTTTTGTTAGTCTTGTTTAAGGTAAAGGCTTTTCCATTTAAAAAAAAGAAAGAGATAAAAGCCATATTTTCCAACCGAAGTCAACTTTTACTTTAATATACATTTTAAAGTAAAAGTTGACTTCGTTGAATGGCGCGGCGCCATGTTTGTTTTGTTTTGAAGCAATCTGTGAGTGGATTCTGTGACCGTTACTTCCTTATTAAACTAAACTGCTTTAAACTGATTGGTTGATTTTATCATCACAATGTTTTTCCACCAATCAGATCAGTTTGTTACAGATTTTTGCACTGTGATTACAGAAAATTGCACTGTGATTACAGAAAATTGCACTGCTGTTTGGTAATATGTATATTATTAAAACTGAAATTATGCATGGCTACCCTGCATGTGAAATCTTAAAAGTAATGAGAGCATTTGCTATGTTTTAATATTATTCTTTGCACGGATATCCATAACAAATTTTAGATAACAAAAACATAAAATAGATCGTGTTTGATAATTTAGCTTATTCAAATACGGAGAAACGTATTTTTTCTTATAATACAGTGCAAAAGTTTATAGCACATACTTGATCATGTCAATTTGAAAGATCGAGTTTCCTTGAGAAGAATCCAATATTACGACATCAACGCCAGCCTCAACCAAAGCTTTTATTCTCTCCTTATCCTCTTCTCTTGTACTTACGGCCGCGCCAACTAAAAGGTACAGGTAGAATATTACATCAGTGAAAACGGAAATGTACCGGAATCTCTAAGAAAAAAAGTAGCACATGTCGTGCGAAACAAAAATTCCGCTCGGCTATTTACACCCGGAAAAAGGAAAGCATTAGCGCAGTTCATCAATGATCGCGGGCGCCTGGCTACGACCCCAGGTTTCATTGGTGGACCTCCACACTGATCTCAAAACTATGGCTGTTTGATCCCAGGAGTGGGATAAGCTATGGCTGTTTGATCCCAGGAGTGGAATCAAGTTTTGTTTGCAGAAATGAGAAGAAAAAATAAGAGGAATACGGTAAGTTTGTTGAATGTTGAATGTTGAATGTTGAATGTTGAATGTTGAATGTTGAATGCTTATGAATTTTGTTGCTTCAATGTTTTGTCTACAACTTGCACTGCTTTCCATCTGAATGAAGCTGTATGTTTTCTAAATCACCCTGCTTAATTTATTAAGAAAAAAACCTTTAAAATGTAAAGGAGCAAATTAATTTGAAGACCGAACTGAAATTACTCAACAATTTGGGCAAAAGCAGTTAAGTTGAGAATTAGCATTTCAAAACATTTTACGAAGTGTTTCAGATTACATTTTACACTAGTCATTAAATCAAAGCTCACAAAATAACATTACCTACAGTATATATTTCGAAAATTCATTCAAACTACTAATCTTTCGACTATATATTGCCGTTTTGCAACAATAAAGCTTTGCAGTTTTGCAACAATAAAGCTTTGCAACAACAAGTTTTGCAGCAAAATATCAACATGCACATGATGCCAAAACGCGAGCCTACGTCCAGTGTTGGCCAATTCTTTGTTTGCAATCACGTGACTTTTCATCCAAATGACGGGCAATCAAACAACGCTTTTTCTCCTATATCAGAATGGTTGTACAATAAAAACTGATTGGTATAATTCATCTTTTGAGTCTTTAATTGTATGTCTCTAAACTCGATCATTACGTTAAAATAGCCGTTTTTTGTTATACCCGCCCGTCAACTGAAATTCCAAACTAATAATAATATTATTATTATTATATTTTTCATCTTATTTTGATGTGGTGGCGCCATGAGAAATTCCCCGACGAGGGGGAATATGGTCCCTAAAAATAAAATCTTACAGGCAATAAAATTATTCAAAAGCGAGAACCAGCCACAAATTAAGAAAAGAAAATATAAAACAAATTCGGAAAAATGAAAACATCTTGAAAACCCAAGATATGAACTTAAAATAAGGCGTAAATTTTAAATTGTTATGTTACTGGTAATATGAAACCAAGTATCCAAACGTCGATTCGTTCATGCACGTTTTTCACCATTATTATGTGACTATTCCAAAAATATGTAACATGTGGTAATATGTATAAGTTTTCCCTCCGAGCGTCGATTATATCAGGTAAACCATTTCACTGTGAAATATTGTTTGACGTGCAAATATGTACGTGTAGGCTATTGCATGTCATGTTGTGTAGCATGCACTGAATTTCAAAGACATATTACATGTAAAAATGTGGATAAGTTTCAATTCGCACGTCGCGCAAAAAACCTGATGTGCTATATTCTATCAATAGCAACGTAACGAACTGCCAATATAAATCCTGACCAATAAAAATTTTGCGTCTTGATTTGGGAAAAAAAATTATTCAAAGTCGTATGGCTTTCGTGTTAATTTTGTTTTTAGCCTCAGCGAGCTTGCTCGGAGGCTACAAATTATCATTCCCACTGTTCTCGTGTGCAGCGAGATTCACACAGTTTAAAAAAATGGAACTTCTGGGTTAAGCCTCAGACGCTGTTGAATATGGTTGTCATTTTTTTAATATTTCACAAATTCAAATGTGATTGATTTTAGTCAAAGACTGGTCAGCGGCTTTTCTCCTTAAATAATGTGCAGATTGGAGCAACGTAGCCTGCTCGCAGCATGAATTCTGGTGCATTTTCCATGATTTCTGTACTTGAGTCGCATTTGCATTGCACTGGTCGGGATTGTTTACCATTCTTCCGAATATAGGACCAGGTCTATGGCATGATTGCTGTGCAAGAAGAAAGCCCGTAGCAAGTGGGTAAGGGTACAGCTGGCAACACTTTCAATGTTTAACTCGCGTATTTTCCATCTATGAAAGGCTAATAATCCTAAAGTTTGAAGACCTAAATATGCAGTACAAAATCACATGGGCATGGAAGTGTTGACAACCCAAATTCCTATACCCCTGGTATATTTGCGAAATGTCCGCCGCAGCCAGTGATTACTGGATTATACACGGAACATACTTTTCTACACCCGAAAATAAAAAATATTAAAATCATGATACCCAGAAGTTGTTTGGTATTGTCTTTGGAAGCGAGAGGATACTCGCGGTTTTTCTTCAGATCAGATCTTGCAATTAAAGAAACTAGTTCATTTTTGTCGTTTACAATTGGCAGTTTTCCTAAAACAAAGTTAAAAAAATTACTGAAAGTACACTATTGTCAGTACGTCACGTATTGCGAATCACACTTTTAAGCCAGGGGGTCAAAGCTGGCCGTCACATAAAATACCTTGGGAGTGGCAACATGTCTCCGTGGTCGTGGTTAAAAAACATGGTGCTTGGAATCGATTTTCATATATTCTAATATACCGGCGTCCCTTGACAAGACAGTATCGAAACGTATGCAATAAATAAATAAATAAAGTAAATACGTAGCAGCTGACAACTTTTGAAGTATTCAGGAAATATCACAAAGAAGCGATTTGCTGTTCAAAACATTTTTTCAAGTCGCTCATGATCGTCTATTAAAAAGTGGCCGCCTTAATTCGTAGACTTTGCCCCAGGCTCTCATTTCGTTCCATTTTCTCAATTAAAAGAAACTACAGTAGCTCTAAGTAGTCGATAAGCACGACTATTTAATTAAAAGAATTCATGATTTCTGCCCGGCTAATAACCAATTGTGAAATTGTCATATCAACTCAATAGCTGACCAGATGTGGAGTTTTGACATTAATACCAAACGGAGTGCGTCACAATGCTGATATGAAAAAATACGTCATGCTATGGAAATACGAAATGTGCAAACACGAGCAAAACAATATGGCGCCGCATTCGGTCGTGGGATGGAAAATTTAAAATATATAAAAGAATTGAAAAAAGCCACGAAGGGCTTAGGGCTTTGAAACCAGAAAGAAAAAGGAAAGATTTTCTTTTGCAAATATCTTTTTATCTTTTGATAAGACAATTATTGAAATCGGTTTTCGCATGTTATGAAAAATTATCAAGGCCTCAGTTTGTGTTATCAACCTCAGCCTGTGGCTTCGGGTTGATAACACAAACGTCGGGCTTGATAATTCTTCATATCGTGCTCAACCTCAATCAATAATTGCTTTAAAAATCTTCGTACTGATGTAAACTAAAGCCAATACGGATCGACGGCTCATTACATAAAATACATGTACTGTAGAAGAATACAAAGAAGAATAGTACATTTACCTTTCTTGCTTTCTTGAAGAATTTTGTTTGCTTCTTTTAACGTACAACCAGCTTTGGCAACGATCAATTTTTCTTTTGGAGTCATTACCTGCCAATTTGTCGATATAGTTAGCTCGCCTAAAATAAATCTTTCCAGACATCTCTATCTGCAGCTAAAACTTTCGGGATATATACAAATGATTACATGACGACGATTGTCTTGAACTGCTGAACTGTTTTTTTCTATCGCGTATATCTGTGTCACAGTCGAAAATTTTTTGAAACTTTCTAAAATAGGTCGTCGATTGGTATACCATAACCCATTGAAGTTTAGTATTTAAAAGTCTCTTTATATTTATTGTGGGTTCTCCATCCGTGCATGGTCTCTCAGCCTTTCGGGCTTTATTACAAACAAATAATTTAAAGAGTCACTATCCGGTGGAAGTGCATGCTATCCGGCTTTCGTACAACCGGCCACAGAAATGTCACCTAATTCCCCGTGAAAACTGCAATTTCATGCAAATACGAAATGGCATTTTTTCACGTATGAAATGTTCAAATTCCAAACAAAATTTCACATATGAAATACCATGTGAAATAGCGTGCGAATGTTCAAGAAAAAGCCGACTAGGAGGATGTTCTCCACTTGTCGAGCTATGGTAACTCACCTCTGTGACCCGCATCGAAAGGCTGTCTGTGTTCAGGAAGTCTACATCACGGTGTGTAACAATACCAAGTAAAACACTCCCCATGGTACCACTCTCTAAATAACACAACATCTAACTGAAGTAGGATGATAATGATAAGCAAAACATGCCATGTGGCACTTTGCCCGGAAATAATCATTTCTTATTCACATTTGGAGCAAAAATATTATCTGTCAACGTTTTCGTTGTCACCATTTTCTCATACATGCATGCATACCTATTCCGAGCCAAGGTTACTATAGTTTAGTACTTTTTCTGAATTTATACTGTATGTAAGTATGAGAGCAATTAGTACAGGTAATCATGCGATGTTGCTCGTACAATTAGGGATTAATAGTACGAGTGATGTTTGGAAATTTTGCCAAAATTGGACGAGCCGCCAGGGCGAGTCCAATTTGGCAAATTTCCAAACATCACGAGTACTATTAATCCCTAATTGTACGAGCAACATCGCATGATTACTTGTTTATTGTTAGCATGACAAAATTAGATACGTACTTCTCAATGTTAACATCATATTCTCTCGCCAAAGCCCAGTCCAGCCAGACTTTCAACTAAAATATGGTGCTTTTGTTTGTATTTTCATTTAGTTCTTTTGTTCAAGCAAAATTTTGTACTTTTGTTCGTATTTTCATCTAGTTCCTCCACTGCAATTTCATTTCACATTTGTGTTTAAAATACCTTTCCGCCATTTTGTTTGTTTTGGGAAAATCATTAATTGTACTGCAGTACAATTAATGAAATAATTGTACTCCTCTCAACCAATCAGCATCCAGTAATTTTGTCATGCTAATAATAACACGAGTAATAAATTCATTTTCTTGCATGCATTATTGAGTTGTGTTTCTTTTACGAGTCGAGCGCAATTTGGCAACCACTTTTACAGTATAAAAATTTTAGAAGAAACCCTGATTAGTTAGCTTACTGTATCGGGCAAGCAATTTGTGATACACACAAAATGGAACACATACCTGACCCTCATGACCTCATCTATATATAGTGTACTGTAAGATCAGTTCATGCAAGCGAAATATAATTGACACAGACAATTGCAACGTGGCAACAGTAAGTGGTGTCGATATATTAATTTTATTTATTTTCCCTATTAGCTGATGGCTATATAAGCTAAACAAGACGCCTGCTCAGGCGTTCACACTGGCCTCGCGGTTGGTAAAATGCCATCGCAATACTCTAAAAAATAATTTGAAACATGTAGATGTTCTTCACTTCTTGGCGGCCGTCACTTCATGATCACAAACACTCAGAGGACGGCACAATAAAACCATACAAAACCAATAGAGTTCAGCGATATCATATCGAAAAACACAGAAAAGTTCAAGCGCATGCGCAATGAAATATAATAAAATATGTCCCACAATTACAGCGTCTAAGATTTGAAACGTATTTAAATACGAAAGTCGTTCTGATTAACATTGTGTAGAATTGGTCCTAATAATCGTCGTGAGCATGTTTTAGCTAAATTGCGCAATCCTGAGCCCACGATGCCGCAATGGAAAGTCACACTTGGGACAACCAAAAAAGACAGCACTTTCAAGCAAGGGCAAATTATGACACTGGCTGGCTTAATATATCATGTTGGTAGAGACTGGCTTAATATATCATGTTGGCATTAAGATGGCAGAAAAGCTTCTGCACGGCTAAAAACGATCAGGTTGTTGCAATATTGTTGTAAACAGGGTTGAACAATATTGTGCGGCTCACATTGTTCACAGTTGCCAACAATATTGAACAACATTGTTACACCCGATTCAGGCTCAACAATATTGTTCAACATTGTTGACAAGAGTGAACAACGTGGGCAGCACAACATTGTTCAACCTTGTTAAAAAGCGGGCTCATAATTTTTACACGCGTATACAAGTAGTTATGTATATCATGAAGTATCCAGACTTATTTCAATATTACCGCGCCTCAACCTTCGGATAAACTTGAGCTCGATCGTGCACCATGTTCCGCCTCATCCAAACTGTTTGCTATTTTACAAAAAAGAGAATAAAAAGTACTAAATTTTCCCTTAACTTACCGGTAACAGGTATTCCTGAAAATCCTTGTCTGTCTTTAATATCAAAAATATCTTTGACAAGAGCATCCGGACCGACTGCTACAGGATCGATTATAAAACCTTGTTCAAAACGTTTGACTTTACGAACTTCGTTTGCTTGGCTCTCAATTGAACAATTATGATGAACGATACCAATACCACCCTGTAACTACAAGAGCGAAGGTAAAACGTGTCGGTAATTTTGAATGGTCGTGCTCGTAAAGACAGTCATATAATTAAATATAGGTGTGACAAGTGTGTATATATAGGATTTTATTATATGGCAAGTATACTGTACTTGTTTTATTGCTCTATGAAGCTGCGACGAGAGCCGAGTTTCAAACAAAAAAATGTCTAAAAGTCTTTGAAAATATTCAAAACGAAGAAAAATAGACCTAAATACGGAAAGGGGTAACTGCCGCGGCTATATTAAAGAACTTTCTTAACACAGACAATATAAGGATTTGTTGGCGTAAGTCGAAAATATAAGGAACATTTTACAATGTTTTTAATTATATTAAAGCATGCAGTCAAGGATATTTTGTTTTGAACATGCGAAGAGCGGCAGATGGCCCAAAAGAATTTGACACCATCGGAAACAAAAATACAATTAAAACAGTTTGATACAGTTTTTCGAAAACTCTGTTTCTGTTGATAAAGAAGATGAAATGAAGCGAACTAAAACCATACTTGCCGGTACTGTTTGTTTATTTATATATTTTGTTTTCATAATGACTAAGTATACTTCGTCATTTCCTTGAAATACTATTCAAAACTCTGTTAATATTCTACAAAAGGTGCTGTAGACCAGTGTCACTAACCATTAACCAAGAGATAAATTTGTACAGTTGATATTTTGCAAATGTTTCGGAATTTGTAATTTTCCCTCGTGTGACCATACATGACATGTTTTTCATTTTTTACAAACGTACAATGCCATATATTAGAAAATATCAAAACTCGGCCATGCCTCGCTATCGTTCGGTCAATATACAGCAAGACCTTCGGTTTGATATTTTCACGTACAGCCCTCACTCGCTTATTATTATATAGCCCCTATATTCCCTGGCAGATAAATATTTCTTCACACCTTGCTTATAAATTTTAAAACATTTTCACTGAAAAAATAACTGTCCGCCATCCTCGATTAACTTTTACTTCATTAACAATAACAAGTGACGTCAAAAGCACGGTTAGCATTGTTATTCTTTAAATCGGTGTCAAAATACAAAATTTCGGCACACTCCTTGCCAAGATGGCGGAAATTGAAGGAGCTAGAGGACGTCAGTTCCAGTCCCTTTCTATCGTTTTTGTCTGCGCGGTTAACACGAAGCTGGCTTCACTTTTTGGACTCGAGTTCTCGCTCCAGATATGTACATGTATGGTTTATGGGGCTCACTGGGGTACCAACACTAATCGAAGATGGCGGACAGCCCACTAGTTTACGCAGTGACGTAGCCAGAGGGGGACCCGGCTACCCCTGGCAAAATATTGGGTCCCCCTTGGAAAAATTCTGCCCAGTACAAGCATGCATGTGCATTATATTTTCATTTCTTGTAATGGAAATTTTCTATCTTGCTATGTTTAAAATGTTCTGGTTAGAATTGTTAGGTGTTAAATGGTTATTAAAAATAAATCACAATAAAATAGCCCCCAAAATGGCACTTTACCGACTCTAGAATTTAAAAATTTTCCCGGGGAGCTGCCCTCGGACCCCCCTAAACGTTCATTGTACCATCCTATGCATGGATAACGTGGGAGTCCAAATACATTTTCACATAATAAACAAACTTCGTTCGAAATAGCGCAGGGTAAAAGACAGTATCGGCTCCCCTTCTCTTGACTAGAAATCCTGGCTACATCACTGAATTTACGCTGTTTTCGGTCCACATATTTCACGAACTACTGTAAGAACGATATGAAACTCTTGTTGAACTACTGTAAGAACGATATGAAAGTTCTTGTACATAAGGAAAATCAATGTACAATCCGTCTTTTGTGAGAAAACAAATTTTTGGAAATGTTTACTTAAAAGCACACCGCGTAAATAAAATAAATATATTACAGGTATTTGAAAGGATAAATATTAAAGATACAAGAAAATCTGAAGATACAGTATATAATATAATGTACTTACTGCCATAGCAATGGCCATTTTTGACTCTAAAATTAATGAAAGAGAAAACTCAATGTCGTATTTCTAATGTGGTTTAGGATAACATGTCAATTTAGTGTCCATTTCCAAGAAACTTAGCATAGCATAGCGTGAGTGCCATCCAATAACACGTCTCAGTGATCGGAATGTTCCATAATATTTCATCAGCCATTCTCTCATTGTTTTGTTGCACGCCTATCAGGCCCGCCAAGAGGGGGGCCAGGAGGGAAAGGACACTTTGCCCCGGGATCCCAGCTCAAAAAGGGCCCCTAAAACAACGAGATTTCTTGATACAAGATTGCTTAACTGAGAATATAAATCCTGAATATAAATCCTGTAAAAGCTGCGTTAGTGCCGGATGATATATGCAAAAAGTAATATATTGTAAAACGCCGTTTCTCCCGTTTAACAATTATGAGGTCATAGGAACGTTTTGCTCCAGGTCGCTCGTGGACCGATACGTCTCGGTGGCCATGTCTCTTGCACGGTAAAACGATTTTGCACATGCACTGTCGAGTCCTTCGTGGACGAACAGGTATCGACATACTGTAATATTTAACAATTATTCGCCGAAGGCTCGGTGATTATCGGGGAATATTCGCCGAGACGAAGTCGAGTTGAATATTCCCGGATAATCACCGAGCCTGAGGAGAATAATTGTTTTAGTATTTTTACACAAGCTTTTGTGTTTTTTGAGACTTAATTTATTTTAATTTCGCTTATTTCTTTGTCAGTAAACTTCCACAAAACGGGTAGCCGCAATTTTGAAAATTTCTGTTTTGTTATATTCACCTGTAGGTGAACATAACAGCTTATTTATAAGTCATATTTGACCAATCAACGTGTAGGATTTGTTATGTTCACTTGTGCAAAAATACTAAAACCCTATATTAACCTGCTGAATAAATTGTCTAACTAAAATATATTCTTTCTATTAAACGTTTTGTGAATCTTCAACTCTGAACAACAGCTTCGTATTCAAAAGTACACAACCACTTTCTCTACAATTTGCATGGTGAATACACTGCACAGTAGTATTCGTTGACTTTACAAAATTTTTACATTGCCATTATCAACATACATACTGTAGCAGTTATAGAAAAAGCACATAAAACAGTATGTCAATACAACGCAAAATCATTAATGGCAATAATGCAGTGGTGAAGCTATAGCAAAACGTCATGCTGTGCGAATTTTTAATGATTTGCATTAATCAGACCTTTAGAAATGCATTGTCACAATGTATTGTAACCTATTTTGCCATGGCTATAGATTCATCACTACAATAATGTACATACTGTAATTGTAATATGAATTTGATACGCAAGCAGTAAAGATTAAAAGAAATCTTACCAGTTACAGTGTCCATAGGCGAGCTAATCAAAGGGGTTTTTAATGTTATTTTCTTTGTTAGAGATGACGTTAAGTCCTATACAAATGGAAACAATGAGAGAATAGAAAGCCTACATTCAACTCGGTTTTAGAGGCGAGCAAGCCATGTTCCAAATGCTTCAAAAACGGATATAACAAAAAGCGAAAACAACAAAAGGCAATATTAATAACTAAAACCAAAGTTGATGAGATTGAAGCGGCGAAACTTTGGAAATGTAGAAGCATTCGCACATCTTTCAACACCGTTTTTGTAGTGTCTGCTGGCAAAAAAGTAAAAAGATCACAGGCTCAGCAGTATCGAAACAATCGATATTTTTTCGACATTATCGATACTTTTCTTTCAAACGCTGGTATCGAATATTTAGTATTGATATCGGTCCATCACTATTGACTCAGAACTGACGCACCTTCTACAAATTAATACAATTATTCCATTAATACCTACCACTTTATCTGGCGTAAAATCAATATAACCAGGTAAGATTATGAAATCACTATAGAAATAAATTAAATTGACACTATAATTAAGACTATATTGTTGCATACTACTTTTCATTATGTTGATCAGCCATTGTACCACTATGTATACAATATGTATTGTACATATACTGTAATACTACATGGGGAAAAGTTTTAGTTCATCCTCAAAGCCAAAGGCTCAAATATCAATGAGATTCGCTTAAAACATGTACAGTATCTTACTCTTCTTTACAGTATACGATACATCTTTCATCTTAGAGGGAAATGGCAATGTATTTTTTTATTTTCTGATTCGAAAGAACTTTTAAGACTATATATAATACTCTTTTAACGTTTTTTCATATCTTGCTTACTTCTACAAATATTTTGATCGAAAGGAATGAAATGCCCGCAATTTTCATTTTTTGTAGATATGCATGTCATGTCACGTCACAACAGGGGTCACGCGATATTTTTATCTAGACAAACACTAAATAATCATTTTGCACTCAAAACTATACACTGACACTGTCTGCACTTCGAAAACTCAAGATCACTCAGAAGCTTTAAAACATCTACCAATCAATATTTGGTCAGCAACGAATACTTTTATATGGTTAATCCCTGTTGTGACGTCACCAAAACTACCGTTAATGCCGGATCAAAAAATTATCCAAGATGGCGGACATCTCATTATTTCAAGTGAAAATATTTCAAGAACTAAGCAAGATATTAAAAATCGGTAAAAGAAGTTAATATATAGTTTCAAAGGTTCTTTCAAATGAGAAAATAAAAAATTATATTCACAGAATTTAATTGACAGTCACACACTGTTACAGGGGGGCGTTCCAAGCTCTCGATTAACAAAAAAAAGGTTTTGTAATTGGTCCAACTATATGTTTTAACTTAAATCGAATATATAATTATAATGGTGTTGGCAAAGCATTAAGAACAGCTAAGGAAGGTTGAGTGACTGCCAACTCTCATGCATTCTCATCCTCGTTTAATCCAGGCACTAGCTTGTACAGTGTAGGTAAATACTAGTGAACTCTAAAATACGCGACTTTAATTGCTGAACATTCGAACTAACTGTAGTTCACTTCAACTCAGGACCTTTTTAACATATAAGCTGGGGGCATTTGCCCCCTCCCCCCAAGTCCCCCTTTGCGCCCCAAGTCCCCCTTTGTGCCCCAGTCCCCCAAGGGTCAATATTTGGCCCCCACCCCAGGTCAAAGTCCCTTTTCTCTAAAATTTAAGCAAAACATCGGAAGAAAAATAAAATTTCGAGGCGAGATTTGATATTCTACTGATCTAGTAACTGAAATTTGTGAATCTTATGTCATGTCTTTTATCATCAAATGATTCAATATCTTTTTAATTAAATATGCTAAACATTGTGTTGCAAATACCTTAGATTTTAAGTGGATAGCATATCCGAGACCCTATACATTTGAGCTGTTGGAAGGCTAGGTTCAGAAAACACACAAAATGCAGCCCTAGGGGTGGAAAAATACAAAAAAGGTTTCTGTGGGAGAATGCCCCCAGACCCCCTACTATTACACACGACAACAACCATCTGTCATCTCTCCATAATCAGTATAGTACGGTCCCTTTCACTACATCCGCACTTCCAGATCGACTAGATCCTCCGCCAATAACAGTACTAAGTTACGTCGTGCCAAAATGCAAAACGGTAACATATCAAAGATTTTTCATGATTCGGGCAACTCGAATATGATGAACTTAATTTGAATACGGATAGTCTTTCGTCATTTAAGTCGGCAATGTTTAAGTACTATATTTCCTCTTTGTACTCGTGTTACGTTATAAAACTATATGTCCTAAGTGTAATTCTGTTCGTAGCCTCACAGCGTCATTATTGTGCTGTATGTAGGAACTGTTAGTACTGCTCTTTGTTGTTTAATATATGTATTTTTGTAATTTATTTGTTCGGGCCCGCAGTAATTGGCAAACGCTGTTGCGGATTCCCTGCCACTGTAATATGTACAAGACGAATAAAATAAATAAATAAAAATAAATAAGTAGATTGACCGCCCCACCCTTCCCCCCAAGTGACGAATTCTTAAAAACGCCCTGCTTCACCTACCTGTTTATACACTACAACCGGCTCAAGATGTTTAACTTTTGATAAATTTAGGAAAAGAACCATACAGACTTTTTTCACGAAAAGGAGGAAGTTGGTAAGTCTCGTGTTTGAGCGTGGAATCCTCGTGCAGTATACGCTCACTTCGTTTCTCACATGTGTTTCAGCTGGGGGACTTTGGTTTCTCTTGACAAATTAGTAACTATATAAACTCAGAGATTCCAAGGATAATGCAAAGTTTCTACTTTCTAGCAGTACATGTTCTATTAAGCCCACCACCACCACAAAAAATAACCCCCTCTCTCTAACAATGCATGTGTCCCTTTTTAAGGGAAGAAACTTATAAAGACCTCCCCACTTACTAATCTCCCACCTTCCACATCAACGAAACAGATCTGGACTGACCTAATGTGCCCAACTTACTACTGTATGATGCCAGATGATTTTACTCATCAAGGGGAAAGCGCTTGTCTTCAATGGATTAAATAACAAATCACTGGAGGCCATCATCAAGGTCCCATAATCAAGCAAGGTCCCATCTAGTACATGTTGGTAGTGTATAAACAATTTTATTTCATATAAACCATAAAAATATCAATATCATATGCAAGTAAGTTTCATATATTTAATTATTTATATTATCTCAACTATACTAAATATACTCAAATATACTATCTTTATATTTGTGACTATGTCACTATGTGTCCTTGAAAAAACAGTTTCAGTAGTTGATAAACAGAGTAATTTCCAGTGTGGAAAATAAAAAAAAAAATTATTACAAAACATCCAAGCCGAAAGTGACTGAAAGAACCCTCACTCCTTGGCACACTTTTATTGCTGAAAAATGCTCTTATTGAAAGAGCATTGAAAACAATTAATAAATACTAGACAAAAAATAAATATAATACGATAACACTAGACAAAAAATAAAAGTAAGGTCCACTAGGACGTTTTAGCTGAATAAAGGCATTAATAAAAAGCTTCGATCCCAGTTAAAAGGCTTCTTTTTTGTAAATTTTAAGGCAGTATTGAATTTCATTCATCCACACTCTTTACTTGCATGAACAGACTGTGACTGATTCTCAAGCTTTGCTTCAAATTTCCAGTTGCAGGTAGCACTCCAGGACCAGTGCAATTTTAGACCATGTTACTTTTGGTATACAGTATTTTATTGTTAAATATAGGTTGAAATATACTAGGTATTAAGTGGCTGGTACCCTATAGATTTACCCAAGATTAAAACTCAGGCAGGCATACACTGGAATTTTATGTATACTGGTATATTGAGCAACCATTATCGATTATAGTTGTATTCTGATAACAAGACTGGCTGGGCCTGATAATTGATTGCTTGAATGCTTTGATGGGCAATCAAATTTCCCGGGCTCAGCCACATGTCATAAGTTTCTTTATAATTGCAATTTTATCAGCGGCGATCACCCCCCCCCCAAAAAAAAAATTTAGCGAGCTTTCATTTTGAAAAATGTAATGCGCGTGCCACACGCTATACTTGGCCAATAAGGAGCTCCCATAGCCGGATGACGTCAAAAATCACATGTATAGGATACCAAAAAGCACATGTTTGTAAACCAAAAACTTTATGGCGCATCTCAAGATTAGTATCACAAGTAATAATTAACCATAATTTATCTGACATTTTGACTTGTACAGTAGTTGTGCGCGCATTACAAAGTTTCTAAGCGAGCAACTATTATTATTAATTAAAATGATTGAACCGGTATAATATAGCTTTATGAAATGCAAATATATTATCAATAATCAATTTTTTTAAAATTAAATATGAAAACTGAAAAATATTGCTATCTTTATCAGTGATACCACTATAACCACAATGTAAAGGGGAATTGCGAATTCAGATATCTTATAGGTATTAGTTGATATTGTTTCACTGAATCGAATGGTGGCCAGTATTATTGTCTAGTTCATAGCATGCAAGTGAGTGGACCGAAGATATGAACATACAAAGTCCTCAGCTTCTAGAAGCTGACAATGTGTGGGACTTTTCGAGAAAGAGTTAAACCACCTTGCAATTCCATTCACAAATGTATTTAATCATCTAGAATATTTTCTCTGAAATGTCGGTTTTTTATACTTAGCATATGATTTATAACAAAATGCACCATTAAATTAATGTTTTGAAAATCTGAAATTACATACAAAATGTGCTCTCAGAATGTTGCAAAATGAAATGCCATTTCAGGAATCAAAATTTTAAAAATTTTCTGGGGGAACTTTCCCCCTTACCCTAGGCTGGGGCGGCTCTTGAAAAAAATGGAAACCGAAAACCATCAGGGAAAAAAACGAAAAACCGGTTTTTAATCTATAAATAATAAACATACACATAAAACCATGTAGTACGTGTTTTTATTATGTGAAGAATTTTGGTTTTAGAAGCTTAATATAAATTAAAACCTTACAGAGGTATAAAAATACAAGTAAGAGGACAATGTTAAAAGAATGTATTTACAAGTTTTCAGCTGCAGTAGGATTAGCTGAAACATTAGCATTTTTATCTTGTTTTTTCCCAGTTCTTTGTCTTTTTCCCTTTTTTTTCAGTACTTGGACTTTGGCAAAACCGAAAAACCGGTTTCTCAAAAAACTGGTATTTTCCAGTATACCGAAAAACCGCCTCAGTCTACCTAACCTTAACCCCCCCCCCAGAAATCTTGTGCCTTCGGCACTCAACACCCCCCCCCCCCAATATTTTGCAAAGTTTCCGCCACTGAATTTTATCTTGGTACAGAATATGCCACATTTGGGGCAGTCCACACCACTGGAAGGCTGTTTCCATTATGGTCACTTTGCCCACACAGGACAAGTTACCTACACAGGCGAATGTAAAAGGCAGAATGGCTGTGCAAAATGGCATACGGAATGGCTGCAAATGTAAATTCTGCAATATGTTTTCGTTCCGATTTAAATTCTGTGACATTTCTCTGTGTTCTTGTTGATCAAATAGCAAAATACATTTATTTTAACAATTGAAAGTCAAAAGGCATGCACACAAGTTAGGACCAAATGAAAACAGGAAACCAGGCTTGAATGGAATATGACCAGGTTCTGTTTTCTGTGAATTCAAGAAGAATGAACATCTCTCATTTAATTTTCTACACTAATTATGAACCATATAATATGGTATGATCATTTTGATCTTAGCAAACACACCACAATGGCCATAATTTGTAGTTTGCATTCAAGGTGCACCTAGTATAGTTTGCATTTGAGGTGTACCAAGTATAGTTTGCATTCCATTTTCATTCCGTCATTTAACTGTTGTGACTCTTGTATCCAAGCCATATTCGGCGATGTAAAATATTTTGCATCTACCCTTTTCATAATACAAACAGGTTTAAATATGTTTATGTGCACTCCTTTTGGCACTGTTGTAAAATTACATTTAAAATAAATTTTAAATTTGTATAAACGGTAACAGCACAGAATACTATCCAATATCTCCATGGTTTTTTGCGTAAGCGCTATTAGTCATGATTCATCACTCAGCAAGTACCGTAAACAGAAGCAGTCACCTCCCTGGAAATACTCAAAATGGTGCACATCCAGGGGGGTGACTGCTTCTGTTTACAGTACTTGCTGAGTGATGAATCATGACGAATAGCGCTTACGCAAAAAACAATGGAGATGGACTTCTGTATAGTATTCTGTGGTAACAGCACAGAAATTATGCAGAATTTGAATAGTCACAAAAAAATGTCGCGGAATTTGCATTCGCAGCCATCGACATCCATTCTGCAGGTCATTCTGCCTTTCACATTTACTTGACCTATAAAAGTCACAAGTGTGTAATTTTATAGTCGGACTAATTTAGCGGACTGAAAACTGTGAAGCTGGAAAGTTCAAAAAAGGGCAAAGCGACAATACTGGAACGTCGCTTCAGAGAATTTAGAAATTGCCAAAGTAGAATTTTAATTTCTCTAAAAAGTTCAGACAACAATTTGAATGCGTGAATGAACCAATAAGAACATGGATATCATTTGCCCCATATGCGCCAGGCACAACAGGCACTGACGCCAGCTGCAAGCAATTTTTGATAACGTTCTATCCATGTCCCGATCCATACGATTCATTTTAGTACTAAGCTTTCTTTGTCAAATGCACGATATATATTAGAATAGATGGCTTTAAGTTTAAAATGTGCTGATAAAATTGCATTTTGCCGGTCAAATATTCATATTTTGCCTCGTGTATTTCACACTTACTTGTATGTAATGCCTTGTCCTGATTCAAACAGTTGCTTCGCCGTTAAACCGTCATCATATTCGCTCATCTCTGGAACTGTATGGGCCATGTTATGTATATATATTTTAGCAAAATAAAATCAGTGTGTTTGCTTGCTTACTTTGCAACTCGGAACCCGAAATAACTATCCAAAGCAACACTCATCAGTCATCACCTGCATTTATAATAATATCAATAATAGTGCAGTTTTTTATTACATCCGGTTTATATGTTAATACCAAATACAGCTTCCGGTTTCTTTGTGCGGTCATTGTACCTTATTGGAACGGTGAAAAGGAAAATAAATTATTATTAACACTTTCATTTTGAATAAAAGCAAGGAAACAGGGGCGTAGCTACACCTCTTTGAATGGGGGGAGGGAGTAAGTGAATTTTGCCGAGTTATCAATCCAAATTTTGCCGAGTCACTACAACCTTTTCCCCAAATTGTTGGCGAGCGGGGGACAAAATTGTTGGGGGGGGGGGGGCATATGGTAATTTTTTTGGACATACAAAAATTTTTCCGCACATAACGTAACTAGTATTTTCCGGACATTCCAAAATTTTTCCGAACATATCCTAATTTGTTAACTTTTTTTCCGTAATTTTTGTAAATTTAGCAAAATTTTAGCTACAACTATTACTTTTTATTCCAAGCCACTCAAATATTTTTGCTGACCACGAACACAATTTGCCGATATATGAGAAAACAATTTGCCGAGCAAAGCAGACCAGTTTGCCGTGTCTAATAATAATATTAAAAGCATTTATTTAAACACGATAGTAAATTTACAACATAGCTGATGTGGTCGTGCACGTGAAATTAACTACAATATATAAACTAACATGAATACATCTACAGGGGCGAAACGTGAGGGGGGGGGGGGGTATAAGGGGGTGTGACACCCCCCAAAATACGGATCAACTGGATTGGCAGGGCGAATCATCTGGATTGGCAGGGCAATCAAAGATTTTAAATAATAGAATGTAGAGTTATTAAGTAACGTACTTACAGGGCTTTCGGAGGGAATTGAATAGAATTTATAGACCTAAATTGTACTGATATTGGTCCAAAAATAAAGGTTTCACCCATGTTTTAACAGGAATTTGTACGGAAAAATTTTTTGACCGCTTAATTTAACCGGTTTGTGTCGGGAAAAATTTTTCGACCCTTTTTTCAATGTCCGGAAAAACTTTTTAACCCCCCACATCCCTGCTCGCCAACATTTTTGCGAAAAATAGTGGCCAGAAATAAAAATTTACTGCAGGACATCATCGGTTTTGGCAGGGCAATTCTAGCAGACACCCACCGAATTAAAAAGGGGCTAGTTTCGCACCTGTACATCTAACTCTACATGATTTAACAGAACAACAAATTACATGTCACATAACTGAGATACTGTTTTATATGGAACGCCATGTGTCCAAAAATTATTTAACGTTAATTATATCATATCATGACTAAAACTGTCATTATATATAAATAATTGATAAACGAACAGACATTATATCAAATCATGACTTATTCGTTTTTGTCATTATTTGATATAATGTTATCAACATTAAGCATTATATCATATCATGAACTTCCGAAAAGTCATGATATGATATCATGACATTTCGACAAAATCATTATATCATATCATGACATTTCGACAAAATCATTATATGATATCATAAGCATTTGTGTAAGTCCTGATTTGATATAATGCTAATGCATTACACTATGATATCAAATAATGACTTTTCAGTTGATTCATGATATGATATCATGTAAAAGAACTTTTTCATTATATCATATAAGGAAACAGCGCCGAAAAGTCATTATTTGATATAATGCAATAGCGTAGTGCGCCATCTGTCCAAAAATTAAAACTGTCCAAAAATCAATTAACCTTATAATAACTCAAACGTCCGGTAACTTGAAACCTCCGGTATCCCAGTTGATTGAACCCCCGTAGATTCGGACCCCCTGTCCATATCCACTAGTAGATTTGGGCCGGCACTCATGGACCGAAGGTTGCAAACAAATCTCTTCGATTACAATCGATCTTCCTCCGTTTTGCGCTTTCAGCAGCCAAGAATTCTGCTTGCATTCGATTTTTTTTAATTTATAAAAAGGGTGAATTATGGCGAGTGGTGAACGTTGCTGGGAAGAAGCAATAACTAGAGCTGTGCAAGGAGCAGTTTGGTCCGTATTAACAGAGGGTCATTGCATTTAATATCCATCCCTGCTCTATGGATAAGGTCAGTAAGATTTTAACCTCTAAAAAAAAAGATCGAAATGCCGACACAAACCCCCTTCAGAAATTTGTAAATTTTCCCCTTACGCCTCAGAAAAATCGCATACATCAAAAGATGCCAACAGGCTTAACCCCTCAGAAACGACTTTGGGGACACCCTGCGAAAAAATTCATCTATTGGAGGGGGGGGGGGGGCTGGACATTAAAAGAGAATGCACCCAGAGGCCAGGAGCAATTCTCGCAGCCGGAATAGAGCTCGACTAGCGAAACGTTATAAACCAGGTTGTATGTCCTATACATACTTAGTGTTTCAAATAAGTACTGAGGCATTAAGCTTTACCTTTGAATATTTATCGATATCTTATTTTACATAAAGGCCGCAGAGAATTATACTCAGAATAGTATGGATTAGTACCCTGAGCCGTATTCCTATAAATAACGGTGGTGGCAATCATATAATAAAACTAATAATAATAATAATAATAGCCGGCAAACTTTGCGAACGACTTGCCCCACTAAATATCGAGGGCAGTGTTGTTTGCTCTGGTTGTTTTCTGTTTATATTATGGTTGCCACCACGGATGTTTATAGACTTTATAGCTCCTGTGCTATTGTGAGTATAATTTTCTGCGGCCTTTTATGTAAAATAAGATATTGATAAATATTCACAAAGGTATAAAAGCTTAATGCCTCAGTACTTATATGAAACACTATGTAGGTGATACAGACCTGGTTTATAACGTTTGAACTTAATCTTGTGTTGGTCGCGCTCTACGCCGGCAGCGAGAATTGGTTTGGTGTGGACGCGGTCGCCTCTCGCCATAATTCAACCTTTTTAAATTAAAAAATCAAATACAAGCAGGATTCTTAGCTGATGAAAGCACAAAACAGAGGAAGATCGATTGTAATTGAAGAGATTTGTTTGTAGCCTTTGGCCCATGGCATTCCATAATTATATGTATTATTGTATATTGTGGTAAACTGCTAATTATTTCATACCATATTAATTCACATTATTAATAATAAAAAATATACTTGACGTCCCATTTATCATTTTATTTATTTATATTATCAACATTTCCCACTCATATTTCACACTATTAATAGGAAGGCATTTTACGGCTTTTCTAGATATTTGCACATTATTAATTGTGAATGATAAATTTTTAATGACGCAAAAATTTGCAAGTATAATTTACCTGGAAATTCATGAATCCTGTTTTCCCAGTGAACTTTTTTGAAATGGTCCTTTACTCGCGAAGGATGCTCTTTCGCACATTTGTTGGGAGGACATAATGAACAATGATACAATCTTCCATTACAGTTATCAGCCCCACAGTCACCTCGACTACAACGTAAAACACTGAAGTCGCACGTTCCAGCATCAGAGTATATCGATGGATGCGCTAAAGGATTTGCATACCTGCTCTGTTTTTCCGCCATTTTGCAAATCCTACTTATTACTTCGAATCGCGCAGTACCAAAGTACTGGGAATGTCGTGTATTTGCTCTTCAGCGTCATGTATATGCTCGTGAGTGTCGTGTATTTGCTCATCAGTATTATGCAAGAGATGACCATATATGGAATACGTACTATAAGTGCCTATCAATATTTCCTGTGTCATTTCGACGATTTGTGTCAACCTCGTTCCCAGGCTCTTTGCTCTTGGGAAGCAAAGACCCTGGTCGGGGCTTATGACGTCACACCCAGAATCTGGGAGTAAACGTATAATTTGACTATGGGTCGGGAGGTAGGGGAGCGTGTTTGTTGCGTTTGGAAAATTGCAACTTTATGTGTTATAATTTCGGGTGATAAAAATGTCATTTGCAACAAGAGATCTTGAAAGGAACGTTCTAGATTCGTACCGATCATGACAAAGACTTCCTGCTGTGCTGAATGTCATCAACAATAAGTGTTGTGTTACATTTCAAGCGAGAAGCTGGATCATATTTCACTTGCAAGGAAAACACTCCACACGCGCCTGGCTCGCGAAGTTTAGCACGTATCGCCGTAGAAACATACATATCTTCTACACAGACTGATTGATCAAACGGTATTAAACGAACGATATGGTTCTTTATAGTTGAAGTGTATCCTGTCCGATATTCAAAACAAAAGATTTATTTTATAACGGGATCCTTTGATTTCCCAAACATCGCCAACATGTGTAAACAATAGTGCTATTTTGACTGTAAAAGCACAGGATGAAAACCCGTTATGGACTGGCTATAAAATTCATTTCATTTACATTGCTGAAACTCAACGATCAAGAAAGATAATGTCGAAGTGTAGTTAGCTATCTGTTAATATCACACAAACGCCAAGACTCCTCCATGCGTTTCCGTGCGTGCGGTACAACTTGAATACCTACGACTATATGTGCACCAGACATTGGTATTGTACTTTATATAAATTATTTCATATTTTGTGTATACAGTAATTTGCAACATGTATAATATTAGACCTTTCATTGACATTGGCATTGTCCATTGAGGGCTTTATTGAAGAAATATCCAGCTTCTTGAGACTTGTATAATGGATTAATGCCGCTGTGAGTTATCAATATTTAAATCAACTTTAATCTTTATCGGCGTATTCCGTAACCAATATTTTAGAAGTTTAGTCTGTTTTACCAAACAATACTGGAGGCAAACAACCTATCTATCCATGGAAACTTTAAAAGGTTTGTTACAGTAAAACTCATTAATAAGCGAGACTTCGTGTGCATATACAGTTTATGAATTATGTATATCCTGATAAAACGTAGGACACTTTATACCAGATGTAATAAAAAATACTTTGCTAAACCTTTTCTGCTGTCATTCCTTTGCATTTAAGGGGGGAGGGTAAATGGCGATAGAATTTATAGGATATGCTGTGCAATATTTTGGCTTCAACAAACAGGTACTCGTGCAGATCGACAAAAAATGGAAATTCATGCAGTTGTGAATTGTCGTATGTCAGCTGTGCACTGACACCCACTGTCGATTTCAAACAATTTTGTACGTTATATTTTGTCTTCCTGGTGTTTAACATAAACGATGATAACCTTTTTAAAAAAGCTAGAGCAATATGTCTATAAACAGTTTTAGAATCAATAAAATGGACATTCAATGTGTATTTGGCTTCTGTCCAAATGTGTCACGTTTAAGACCGGCAAGGCGCTAATCCTACGACCTATAAACAGTCGCTTTTGAGACATCTGTTTAAAAAATTTTATACCGTGTCCATATCAGAACAATTGATTGGCATATTATAAGCATATTATAAATATCAGAGCCAGAACAGAAACGTACGCGTGAAATGAAACTACGCCCGAACCGGCGAAGTCCGAGAAAATAAAAATATTTCAAAGCGTACAGCCATACGTTCTCGTTGCTTGATTTCCTGAATTTTCTGTTGCTATAAGAATCTACATTTTAGCATGTTTGTATAATTTCAAAGCAAACAGAAACCAATTCAGCAAGTAGTTTGAGGTATGTATGATACTTGAAGATGAATTAGATGATTGTACAGAACGGCCACTCCTTGCAATCGAAGTGCGGAAGTGGAAACATGTAATATGAGACTTTTCCATCCCCCCCTTCGGCTATCAATTTTGTATGTGTGACGTCATAAGCCCCGACCAGGGTCTTTGCTTCCCAAGTGCAAAGAGCCTGGGAACGATGTTGGATTTGTGTTAGCAATGTTTTGGTCGACAGGGCTAATATATAGTTGTTTATGGCTCGGATTACTCTTCTGGCGTTTACCGATGCAGTAAGCGACGATGAATTTGGCGAAGAAGGCTCGTGGGGAAGCAATTCGAATAAAGAAGACCTTCCTAATTAATTTTAACATTACTATGAATAAGTAATAAGTATGTATTATATCTTTATATGACATTATATAGCATGTATATTCCCGAAAAATCGTCGCGCGACGCAGCTGTAAGCGACGTTTATAATGATTCACAATATCTCGTCAATTAATACATTTAATAGAGCAGTATATAAGTCAACAGGCAGATAAGTAATGTATGTTATGCAGTCTAATATGTTTGTAGTGTGATACGCGTGAACATGAATGACGCATTGCGCTTTTGGTGTGCGGGTTACACTTTCATGAACAACAACATAAAGATAATCTATGTATGCCTGAAGGCCGAGTATTTCACACAATTTCGAGGTTGCCAAACTTTTACGAGCGTTTTATATAACTCTATATCGGCTTTAAACCTTCTTCTGTAGTCCTATAAACTTCTCACTAGCCGCCATCATCGTAATTACTTGCAATTACGCACACGCGGGCGTCAAAGAGGCAAATGTCCGCTTTGATAGTAATATTTTTTGGCATGAATAAATGTTTAACTATCAGAAGTAGATAGTCATTAGTAACTTAAATGGGCTAATTTACAGCATTATTGTGATGTTGTGTTAAAATTTGAAATTCATGAACTTTTTGTCAAATTCATGAACATTTCGTACTTGTCTACATAAACATTTACAAATTTGATCTGGCAACGCTGTAAAATATTGAGCAACTGTAAACACACGTTACACACCGCCCACGCATCAAATCGAGATTTGTTCCTAGAAAATATGCATGCAATATAATTAAAATTCCAGATGTGCAACTATTATTACTTGAAAGATAGACTAGACAAAAGTCAGGCTTGTACAATTAATAAGACTGACTTTTGGTGCATACGTTACGTTTAGTTTATTGGCTGTCTGTACCGGTGTCATTCAAGATGTTAAGTGGATTCTGGGTACAAGCATTTCTCACTGTAGCTGTGTATTTGTTTTTTACATGCTTTCAAAGATCATGAAATACCTGGCTGCCGAAGCGAGACTATTGTCAGCAAAGTCAGCCGATTCCAACCGACGTCGACTTGGCCATTTGGAAGAATTAATCGATATGTTTTCCGTGGAAAAATCTGGTACAACCAATGTATGTGTGTCGATATCAATAACATCAAAACAGAGCCTGGTATACCAGCACGTTCATGACTCTCTGGTGCTATTATCCAAACGACAGCCGATGCTTCGAGCAGTGATAGCAACTATGGCGAACGGTGATAGATATTTCGAAATCAAGGATATCAATGAAGTCATTACAATGTTAGACATTACCACTTCTGATGTAAAGGCTTCTGACTGACAAAGTGTTTGGTTTGAATATACAGCAAAACCGAGAGGAAATGGTCTGTTATGGCGAGTCGTAATATTACAAGAGGAATTCATGCAAGATACCACTAAAGATTATGTAAATACCTTAATGTTTAACTTCAGTCATGCCTGTACTGACGGCGTGTGCTCTGTGAAGTTTTGCGAGCAATTTCTTAATTACATGAATGAACTTGCAAACGGTACCAGCTCTGCTGACGAAGAAATTTCGAGCCTAGATCTGCTGCCATATTACCACGAAATAGTCACACGAGGTCGTATTTGGCATTCATTGTTTAATTTTATACTGGCTTATTGTGGCCTAAAACCGGTCATGAAATTTTGCATGGAAAAAATGTTGAATCGTGTTATACAAAAGAGGCCGAATAATCCGTATCATGCACAGTTTCCTCGGAACTCAGAAGTGTCTACTGTCGTACCATGTCAGCTGAGTGTAAACGTTTTTACTGAAAATGAAACGAAGGATATTATACAAGCCTGCAAAGCGAATGATTGCACAGTGACAGGAGCTATCGCAGCTGCAACCCATTTAGCTTTTTGCAAGCTTATAGGGCCGGATAAATCTATGGAGTTAGGTTTGCCGTTTGTCATCAATGCTCAACGCTACTGTGTTCCGAAACCGCACGAAGACTATCTTGGATATTTTGCGTATATGTGTGATAATATTTACATGAAATATCTGAATGGAGATACGGCCGACTTCTGGAATTTAGCCCAAGAAACCACGCAGCGAATAAAGGATTTTGTTAAGAAAGAATCATGTGTAGCCGAAGCGACAGTGGCGTCTGGACTACTGGAACCAAGAGATCTATTCAATCTCTGGCTCAGTGATGATTTATTTGCGAAAGGCGGCTGCAATGTGATATCAAGTTTTGGAAGTTTCAATTTCGGCAATCATCAGCCTGAGCCGTATGTACTACACGAATGTGTTATTAATGGTCTTGCTCATGGTTTGCCTGAGACATTTTCCCATTGTATCTACACTATTAATGGTAAAATGACATGGCAAATTATCAGTAATGATGCAGTTCATACTAAGCACAAGGAGAAATTTGCTAATCTTTGCTTCAGTATACTGAGTAAAATGTCACAAAATGTAGCCTAAGGGGAAAAGGATATTGTTACCCATTGCTAGTCAGCTATTAGTGAACGTCATTGGTTAAAGTCATTGGATTTATATTGTGTATTGGTATAAATAGCGAGAAACATTTGACTTTTAGTGTAGCCTCAGTTAACAATTTTTATTGTCGTAAATACAGATATTTTAATAGTTACACGCTGAGTGTCTGAACATAGTTTTTCAAAGCTTGGTTGGAAACTCCGTTAAAGTCTTTGTTCTATCTTTTTGTTCGCGTTTATGCAGTTTTGTGCACGGTGCACGGTCAATGAACACTTTGTATTTCAGTATAATGTACGAATCATTCAATAGCAAAGTTTTAGTTCAGTCATTCAACCATGCTATTTAAATATTAATCAACCTAAACAAAAGATGTGCACGGTGGAAGGTACGGCTCAAAATAACATCCCAGCTCATTAAAACCGCTTTGAAGTTTACTGAGTTTCCAGACCATGTCTCGAAAGACTATTGTCTGAGTGACATAGACGCTAGTTGTATGAATTAGTTGCATCAGATACACGCAAGAGAGACACGGCGACGCGAGACTACATGCCGTTTGACTGAGAGATTAAAGAAAAGCTTGATCTTGAATTGAGTCCTACGGGAATATACCCTTCAGGTACAGAAGTTTAATTGTTTTATATCGTATGTTTGTAGTATTTTATTATTAGTTATTTTTTCATATTATGAATGAGTGTGCTTTAGGATTTATATATATATATATATATATATATATATATATATATATATATATATATATATATATATATATATATATATATACCAATAGGCCCTTTCACGATTTATTCCGCCATCACTGCCAGGGGTTGCAAAACATATTGGGGCAAACGCGAGGCAGAATCTTCAGAAAATTGCTGTTGAGTGTTGTATTAGGCAGAACATTTATTTAACCATTATCATGATTGGAAACACCCGTTTAGCATACTCCTCAATGGGTATTACCCATATGTTCTCAATTAACAGTTATTCGCCGAAGGCGAGGTGATTATAGTTGAATAAAAAACGAGACGAAGTCGAGGTTTTTATTCACGATAATCTGCACCGAGCCTGAGGTGAATAATTGTTTTAGTATAATTTCATAAGTGATTATTTGGAAAAAATTTTAAAAAATACATCTTTCTTCGTCATATAATTACCAAAACGGCTTCGCCGCCATTTCGAAAATCGCTTAGGTGATTATCGCGTTATAATCACCTCAACAGCAACCAATGAGCGTGGAGAATTTTCAATAATCACCTATGTAATTATACTAATTGAGAATATTCGGTATTACCCGTGCCATGCAGACTATCGCCTGCGCTACCTGACGCTGACGCCTTCGCATATCATTATATATAAACCAATCACAATCATGTTTCTATCACATGTTCTTTTCGAGCTTTGAACTGCCGTATTTGAAAACATTTCTAGTAGATTTTCTAGTTTATTTGCGATTCTCGGATTCTGTGCAATAAAATGGAGACAGGAAAGAGAACTAGAATAAGCAACAACCAGAGAGATATTTTGGAAAGGTTTTATGGCCTTGGAATGGTCGGTGTTGGTGTAAATTATCGCGAAATTATCGAAAGCGCTGTAGAAGAAACTGGCGTAACAACGACTCAAGCTAAGGTAAATATTAATATGATAGTGATGTTAATATTGACTATTTACTATTAAAGCACACTAAATGACATACAAAAATATACTAATATAAACTAGTATCAGGCCTTGCTTGGATGAAAACCAAGATACTTGATCAATAGTGCTACCGTGCATTCAAGGCATTATTTTCTATGCACCTACTTTATAAGCGAGAGTCTACTTCGTATATTGTTATTACATGCCTAGGTGACAATCTCCAGGCCAAAAGAATGAACTTTGTCATGAACTTACTGTAACATGCATGTTTTTAAGATTGTTTCTTGAAAAAGCACTTAAATAAAAAGGAGTGCTCAATTGTGTTTTATGGTTGTTTAACCCATTATTAAAGTGCCTATACGACAATTTTTTTTATGATTGAATTGCAAAGTTTATTTAAAATCATAATATAACTTGTTATCTAAAACTTTATAATCTTTCCTGTAAATCAAGATTTTCGACTTTGTTTGATATACAAATCAGACTTAAATGACGTCACACTGCATAATGATTTTTAGAAAGAAAACGTTTTCTTGCCAAACATGTGATAATTCCACTGACATTGAAAGTGACATACTTTAAGAGCTATCAAAGCGATCATTTCGTCTGTAAATTTGAGATAATGAGAATTTTAACAAGCTACAACACAGTCTTCTGTAAAACGCATTATGCAGTGTGACGTCATTTAAGTCACATTTGTATATCAAACAAAGTCGAAAATCTTGACATACAGGAAAGATTACAAAGTTTTAGAAAACAAGTTATATTGTGATTTTAAATGAACTTTGCACTCCAATCATAAAAAAAATTGTCGCATAGGCACTTTAAAGCTGCAGAGCTTTCCCATTGATGATTGAAATTGTCTGGCGTTAGACAAGTAAAAAAATGTAGGGGCACTTGGGCACATTATGGCTCAATGGGTTTAATAACTGGAGACATTGTTAGATTTTTTGGTTAATCCATTAAGTCCATTGACGAGTAAAATTGTTTGGCATTAGACAAGCAAAAAAAGCAGGGTGCACTGGGACGCATTGCGGCTCAATGACTTAATAGGCATGCACACTCGATCAAGCACCTTTCTAGGCTAGACCTGTAGGGGTGCATCAGAAACAATTTCTTCAGTTCCGGCAGGAACTGAATCTGGCCGGAACTGGACGAAAGTTCCAGCTGGAACTGAGTCATATGGTCATATGTTACTTTGTCTGCTGCGAGACAGTCAGACACTTTCAGTCATCAAACAATGAGCATGCGCGTAAATGTTAGAATAAAAAGATTGATTACTGTTCAACATCATAATGAAGTGCAAATATCTATGTTTTTGAGTCAAAATATTATAAACACTCGAGTCATTTTATAGCCCAATTGAAACAATTGTTTTACCTTAAATGAATTGGAAGCTGAAACCTTATACATCAACAATATCAGACTGGATATTGTGGCCAGGTAGCAAAAAGCTCTACCTGGTTCAGTGGTTCACCCTAAGCTTACTAACAACGTCTTGGTGAACCAATAAAATGCAAATATTCAGCAATGAAATATAACCATCCCACCGGGCACACGACGTTGTTTCAACGTTGAAATTTGGTAGAAAAAAGGTTGCGACGTCGACAACCTAATATCTACGTTGCTCTGACGTTGTTTTACAAACATTGTTTCAACAGCAGCCAACAGACGTTGAATTAACGTTCATTCATGGTTAAATGTACGACGTCGACTTGTGAACCAATCTCAACGTTGTTTTAACGTGGATTCAACGTTGAATTATGGTTGACGAGATTGGCAACCTAATTTCAACGTTGTTTCAACGTCGAAACAGTAACGTCGATCCAATTTGCATAGTCAACCCTTTTTCAACGTCTATCCAACGTCTGGAAGGTCATTTCCAACGTTGATTCAACGTTGGATAAACGTCATTTTGCCCGCTGGGATGTGGTGCTTCATCAGTTTTGTATTCTGCACTTTTATGGTACATAATCTAATAACAAAGTGATAAAGTGAGAGTAATGGCAAAGAGAAAATCACTCTACATTGATTATGTGTGCTTCAGGAAATATATCTTCAAAAATGATAGAACTCTGGCTAGGGCTCCCTGTGCAACTAACACTAAACCACATCTAGCCTGCGAACAGGCTCTCAAGCTGAATTGAGAGCCTGCATCGATGACCAATGAATTTGAATATCTGCCCCGTAACGTTCGTTTTTCCAAATATGGAATGTCTATCCTTATATGGTGTTGTTTACAACTTTGGTGCAAACTAAATTTAGACCATGCAAAACTAAATTTAGACCGTACAGTTTATACTGTTTTTCGAAATATAAGATATTGAAGCAAAAGTTTAAATGTTTTAAATACTGTTTTCTCAAAACAGAACATTTCGTGCTTTGAGATAAGATGGCCAAGACCAATTTGATCAGTTAATGTGTTTTTTATGCATAGTGCTAGCAGTTGACATATATAGAGCTCAGCGAAATAATATAAATTATAGCATCTGACCAATGAGAATTTCGCGTTACGATCTGAGACGCAGATATTCAAATTCATTAGTCATCGATGCAGGCTCTCAATTCAGCTTGAGAGCCTGTTCGCAGGCTAAACCACATCATGTTGCATGTTATTATTTCTTTAAGAAGGTTTCTTACTTTGCTTTTTTGTCACCACCATGACAATGCATGTCAATGCTTTTTGTTTTGCTTTAGTTTCACGTGGTCAGTTAAGATGGCGGCAATTCTTTGAGCTCCGTCGCATATTGAGAATTTTTGCTCTTCTAAATCTGTCTTTTGTGTTGTTATTGTCAATTTATGTTGTAAAAATGAGTCAAACCATTAAACTAACTCATGATGAATTTCTGGCTATCTTGGATAAAAAATTAGAGGATAAATTGGGGCCGATTTCTCGAGTAATGGACGACCTTGCGGAGAGTGTAAAATTTATTAGTGAAAAATTTGATCTAATCACGTACTAAACGAATTGATAACCTTGAGACTAAATACACGTCTGTGGAAAAAAGAATAAGTGCTTGAAGGCTGAAGTATTAAGGCTTTCAAATTGTATGGATCAACACGAAGAGGAGATTTATTACATGCAACAATACTCTAGACGAGACTGTGTGGAAATTGCTGGTCTACCTCAGCAGATGGGAGAGAATACCAACGACCTTGTTATCAAATTTGGCGCGTTAATAGGCTTAAGCCTAAGCGAAACCGACATTTCCGTCAGTCATCGTCTACCACAATCCACTGGAAAGGAAAGTTATAGTTCTAGGCTGAGACCTAGAGATGGAGCTGCGTCTAGCAGCTTAAATGCTGCTAATCAGTTTCCTAAAGTCATCGTAAAGTTTACCAGAAGAGAAGTAAAGGAAGCTTTTTATAACGGGCGAAAGCACCTGCGTGATAAGACAACACAGGATATCGGCATGGGTAGATCTTCTAACAACAGAATCTATATCTCGGAGAGCCTAAGCCCAAGAAACAAAGAATTATTTGCCAAGTCTCTGAAGTTTAAAAAAAGAAAATATTTTCAAATATATATGGACACATTCTGGCCGTATCTATCTTCGAAAGAATAAAGATTCACCAGCTTACACTATTACCAGACTGCAAGATCTTGACAATTTGCGATAAGTATATTATATTTATATTTATGTTCAGATATTGATGTCTTCTAACGCACTTCTAAATAATTTACCTAAACTTGAATTAACCTCTTGTTTATCGAATATATCAACACTGAGGGAATCTGATGTTGATAGGAATTTCATCAGTAATGTTGATTTTAATTATTTTACTAATAATATTATAATAGCTTTATTAATGACAATCAAAACACATTCATTCTCTGCTCTACATAGCAATATAAGAAGCCTAGCGGCAAATCATGATCATCTGACATCTATGTTGTCAGATCTTAATGTACTGTTTAATAAACGAGCAGGAGTGTTTTATTATGTTTAAAGCCACGAGCGCGCAGCGCGAGTGGCTTTAGACCTAATAAAACACGACCTGCGAGTTTATTAAACGGCTCAGTCAAACACGACTACAAATTCAATAGATTTACTGCCTTTATATTAGTATACTTTATATAAAGAATACTAATGAGGAGACGACAACAATAGATACTTCCTTATTAGTATTCTTTATATAAAGAATACTAATTAGGAGTGTTTTATCAGGTTTAAAGCCACTGCACGTGACATGTTATGGCTGACATGATTTGCCAATTAGCTCATGAATTATTAATGAGTGTTTGAATACCATTTTAACATTATTGGTCTAACTGAGACAAAAATAAGGGTAGGAAAGTCTCTAGTGTCCAATATCAGTATACCAGGATATCATTTCATTTCTCAACCTAGTAATACAGAAGCTGGAGGTGTGGGTTTCTATATTAGAAATGACTGTGAGTTTCATGACCGTAGTGATTTGACAATATCAACAGATGAGTTTGAATTTTTGTCTATTGAAATTCACAGGAAGTCACAAAGTAATATAATTTGCTCAGTTATCTATAGACATCCAAATAGTAATCTTGATAGCTTTTGTTATTATCTGACTAAGGTAATAGACAAACTCTCTAATGAAAGGAAATATTGTATTTTGAAGGGTGATTTTAATATCAACTTATTGAATTATGAATCCCATAATCCAACTGAGGAATTTATAAATAATATGTCAGTTTATTGTTTTCAACCACATATTCTGCAACCTACTAGGATTACTGATCACACTGCTACTTTAATTGATAATATTTATTTTAATTCATTTGAGCATCATTGTGTCAGTGGCAATATTTTGAGTGATATATCAGATCATCTTCCAAATTTTCTTATAATTAGCAAATTTAATACCAAGTCTACAGCTGAAAATATGTATCATAGAGATTACTCTAATTTCAAAGAGGAAGAATTTGTGGAAGAGGTCAGGTCAATTAACTGGGAGCACACATTACCTGAAGTAGATGTGAATCTTATTTATTATTCTTTTTACAATAAAATTTCAGTAATTATTGATAAACATGTTCCTATGAAAAAATTGTCCCAAAAACAAAAATGCTTACTTGTTAAACCATAGATAACAAATAGGGCTTAAGGTATCTATTGCGAAAAAGAATAAATTATATAAATTCTATTTAAGAAATAGAAATGAATATTTCCACTTGAAATACAAATTATACAGAAATAAATTGAAACATTTACTAAATATAAGCAAAAAATCCTATTATAATAATTATTTTCATATTAATAATGGAAATATGAAAAATATTTGGAAGGGTATAAAAAGAATTAGTTACTCTTAAACAATCAACTGTAACTAGCCCATCAACTATAGAAGTAGACAATACTAAAATAACAAATTCAAAACAAATTGCAAATGCTTTTAATGAATATTTTTCAACTGTTGGATCTGATATTGCTAATACTAGCTATACCCACAGTAAATAATTCATTTCAACAATATTTAAACAACCGATTTGTCATAGTTTTACGCTTTATCCAACTTCACCCCTTGAAATTGAAGAAGAAATAAGTAAGCTCAACAAATCAATATTGTCTGTACCTCTTGCCTATCTTTTTAATTGCTCATTCTCATGTGGAACTGTCCCTGACAAACTGAAGTTGGCTAGGGTAGTTCCTATATATAAAAATGGACCAACATTCCATGTATCAAATTATCGCCCCATATCTTTATTATCAATATTTAATAAAATTTTAGAAAAATTAATGTATAAGAGACTAATAGATTTTCTTGAGAATAATAAATTGTTATTTCATGGACAATTTGGATTTCGGTCAAATCATTCTACTAATCATGCACTATTGCTAATTACTGATAAAATCCAAAGGGCTATTGAAAACAAAGAATATGCTTGTGATATTTTTCTCGACTTGAAGAAAGCTTTTGATACTGTAGACCACAAAATTTTGCTAAAAAAATGGAATATTATATCAAAGGTATAACAAATCAATGGTTTTCTTCATATTTAATAAATAGGAAACAGTTTGTCTCAGTTGGCAATGCTATATCTGAAAAAAACCTATTACATGCGGGATTCCACAAGGATCTGTTTTAGGGCCACTTTTATTTTTTTTGTTATACATAAATTATTTTAGCTTTTCAGCTACTAATTTAGATTTCCATTTGTTTGCTGACGACTCTAATCTATTTTATTCTCATAAAAATCTTCAAAGTCTAGAACAAAATCTCAATAAACAGTTGTCCATGGTCGATAAATGGTTGTGTGCAAATAAATTATGTTTAAATATAGAAAAAACAAATTTTATTGTATTTCACCTAGCACAGAAAAAAATTAATTATAGTTTAATTTAAAAAATGCAAGAACAACAAATTAGGGAAAAGCAAAGTATAAAGTACTTAGGTATTTTTATTGATTCTCACCTAAATTGGAAGAGTCATATATTGGAACTATCAAAAAAGATTTCCAGAGGAATAGGCATTCTGGCGTAGTTGCGTCACTTTGTATCTATTCAAATATTGCTACAAATGTACAATGCAATTATTTATTAATTCCTTACGTATGCCGTTTTGTTGTGGGGAAACACATATATATATACATTACAAATTTAAGTCCCTTGGTCACTTTACAAAAGAAGTTTAAAATGCTCAATCTATTGAAATTACTTAATATCGTAAAGTTGCACACTGGTATTTTCATACCGTCTGTTTTTGTAATGGCTTGCTCCCGGTTGATTTTGACCACTTTTTCAGTGCACAGATTGAATGATATGGTAATTCAGCTTTCCCTAATGCTTTTGGTAACGTGTAACTTTTTAGCAATGGAGGCTAGTATGCTTTCTTCGCTTATAAGTATCGGCTCATCGTAAAACGAAGGAGAAAAAAGCAGATATACAAAGCAAACAGTACACTAATTAAATGTATCCATTCGCATTATACCAGGTTGGCGTCAAAAGTAATAACATATGCGCTACCTTTACCCCGTACCAATTATGAAATTTTTAATATTAGATTTAGCGGACCAAAAATTTGGAATTCAATTGAAGAGTCTCTAAAAATTCTTAACGTAAAAAATTTAAGAAGAAATTTAAAAGTCAATGATCAGTCAATGATCAGTCAGATCATATCATATGTGATTATTGTGATTAAGTATCAACATGTTAATCTACCATTTGCCTGACTCATAAGTGTGTCTTGTAATGTAATTGTGTTTAATGTCCTGTCTTCTGTCATTGTTCAAAAACCTACATACTGTATATACTGTCTACCGTGAATTATTATATATTAAACTTTTTGTGTAATAGCTATCCGACCAGATTAGCCCTTAATGGTTATTTCGGATAGCTAAGCTCGTATATTGTTTGTATAAATATTTATTGTAGTGTCATATATTTGTAAGACTTTCGAGTGAATAAAAAAGTATGTTATGTTATGTTATGTTATGTTATGTTATGTTCTTGCATATATATATATATATATATATATATATATATATATATATATATATATATATATATATATATATATATATATATATATATATATATATACATATGATCATTAGATGGACATTTTTAGTAGGATCCTTATTAAAAAGATTCAATAAAGGTTGAGCAATTGCGATTGTTCATATAACTCATAAAAGGGTCAAGATAGTGCCGTATGGGAAGATGTTGCATGTTGCACTTGTCATATTGAGCTTGGTGACCTCAACTTTTTTGTCTGTTTTTATTATTAGGATATCATAAACTTCACCCCTGGAAAGTTTCCGCAAATTCTCATTCCCAGAACAATATTCATGAATCACCTTGAATCACATTTTTATAATGTCCTTTAGATGAGTGCAAAGATTTGATGTGGAGTGAGCAAAACCAGTTGGCTTCTGCAGCATGGAAGATCACAGGTGAAGATGAGAAGCAAGAGTTCATCAGCTGACCTCAAGTCATGGCAGTTGGCCAAAACATGAAGCACAGCCAAGAGAAAAAAAACCTTTCATTTTGCCCGTTTATACTGAAGCAGAAAAAAGGTTTTGGTTGTTCTATGCTAATATGCTATCACTAAGCCAACTCAAATACAGCAAACGGGACAACTTACAAAGATTACTGGTTGGACCTTAGACCTACTAAAGGTAACAAAGTCCTGCATTCTGAAGAAGTGACTTTACTGGGGAAAAACATTCGTACAATGCATGGTCCCATGTATTTCACACTGACTGAAACCTTAGGCCAGACAAGTTACAACCTTACACTAGGAAATAGGCAAGCCGTTGGTAAAGCTCTTGGACTGCTTAGTTGAGTAGCTGATTTGTAGTAGTAATGTAAATAGATTTCCCTATACACTGTAAAAAAATTGGACAATATACGTTTTATTACAGTCGGTTATTATCTATTTTCCAAAGTTCAAACTTTGGAAGGACCTAATAGTGATCTAGCAAACTTTCACATTTGTCTAGGCATATGATCTAACATCCTTTAACATTGATTTAAGTACTATGTCATATCAATGATCTATTAATCCAAAACTTTTTAATTTATGTTGATTTGGGTATTTCATATCAATGACAAAAAACTTTGGATGTTTTGATGAATTACCATTGGATGGTTTAGATCAATACTAAGACATTCCTAGATTACATTTGGAGGGCGTTAGATTAATGACATGACATTCGTAGATCAGTGTTAGGGGTTGCTAAATCAATTATGATCAGACATGCTTAGATTACCATTGGAGAGTGTTAGATCAATGACAAGATTTTCCTAGATTACAATTGGAAGGTGTTAGATCAATGATATGACATACGTAGATCAGTGTTAGGGGTTGCTAAATCAATTATGATCAGACATGCCTAGATTACCATTGGAGGGTGTTAGATCAATAATAAGACATGCCTAGATTACCATTGGAGGGTTGTTAGATCAATGACATGACATACGTTAATCAGTGATAGGGGTTGCTCAATCAATTATGCTCAGACCTGCCTAGAATACCATTGGAGGGTGTTAGTCAACGACATGAGATACGTAGACCAGTGTTAGGGGTTGCTAAATTAATTATGGTCAGACATGCTTAGATTACCATTGGAGGGTAGGCTTCTACAGATTATGCTCGGAAATGCTGAAATTGTGCTCTAATAATGCTCAAAAGTTTCTCGAAATTGAATAAGTTGCTAAAAAGCTGCTCGAACATTAAAAAGTTGCTCAAAAGTTGCTCGAAAATTGAAAAAAAGTTGCTCCTAAAATGTCAAAAGTTTCTCGTAAACGAGTGGGTGCAAAGCAAGATATGACCGTATATTAAACACTGTAGATAAATACAATAATAACAGTTCATAACTACAGTTCTTTATAACTATAAAGTCTTATAAAAACTTAACGGCTAAAAAGCTATAAAATTGGTTAAGATTTGTAATAGAATAACATACTGCAGCTATGAACAATCTCTGGACTCTATTTCTCAAGTATATGTATTGATAATAGTGTATTACTATTAGGCACATAAACTTTCATGATACTTTCAAACTGCACCATTGTTGGGTTTGATAAACAGTCATGAAATGAGCATGCAAACTGGTCTGAGCTGCCAGCAATTAGAAAATTAATGTAACTTGCAGTTATGGGGGTTGTTATGGATGTTCGTACATATATGTCAAGCAGACTGCCACAGGATCTCCAAAACTGTGGAAGTAATTGTAAGCTAAAAAGCTTGTCAAATGGCCAAGAATAAAAAAAATATTTTCGAGCCTTGTCGTGCTATTCTTTCATAATTATGACAAAGAAAAAGAGCTTGAAGAGAATATGGATCAAGGCTATCAAGCATTTCAATATCTTTCTATAAATAAAATTAGCAACATGGTCAATATTGCCAGACATTTCCAAAAATTATGCATTTCCTGGAGGAAGTTGCTGATATAAAAAAAAGTTGCTCCAAATGCAAAAAGTTGCCGAGCATAATCTGTAGAAGCCTATTGGAGGGTGTCAGATCAGTAATAAGACATACCTAGATTACCATTAGAGGGTTTTAGGTCAATGATATAACATATGTGGTTCAGTGTTAGGGGTTGCTAAATCAATTATGATCAGACATACCTACATTACCATTGGAGGGTGTTAGATCAATAATAAGACATGTCTAGATTACCATTGGAGGGTGTTAGATCAATGACACATAACATATGTAGATCAGTGTTAGGGGTTGCTAAATCAATTATGATCAGACATGCCTACATTACCATTGGAGGGTGTTAGATCAATGATATAACATACGTAGATCAGTGTTAGGGGTTTCTAAATCAATTATCAGACATACCCAGATTACCATTAGATGGTGTTACATGAATGACAAGACATACGTAGATCAGTGTTAGGGGTTGCTAAATCAATTATCATTAGACATGCCTATATTAACATAGGAGGGTGTTAGATCAATATAAAGACATGCCTAGATTACCATTAGATGGTGTTAGATCAATAAAATAACATACGTAGATCAGTGTTAAGGGTTGCTAAATCAATTATCAGGCATATCTAGATTACCATAAGCGGGTGTTAAATCAATGACAAGACATACGTAGATCAGTGACAGGGTTGCTAAATCAATTATCAGACATGCCTAGAATACCATTTGAGGGTGTTAGTCAATGACATGACATACGTAGATCAGTGTTAGGGGTTGCTAAATCAATTATAAGACATACCAAGATTACCATAAGAGGGTGTAATAATAATAATAATTTATTTTGACTCTGTTTAGATATAGCACACAAAGTGCTAGTTTGACTGAGTAACTGATAGAATTACAAATATCTATATATGTATATTATATTGTTAAATGACTGGATAAATAATGTGTAAGTCTAAACATCTTGAAATTCAAATTTACGAATGTTTTTCTTAAATATTACGATATTGTCTGCCGCTTTAACTTCATCTGGTAGACTGTTCCATATTTTAGGCCCCATATATCTTAACGAGTTCTTTCCATAGGTAACAGTATTAAATCTAGGTAATGTAAGCATGTCAATTCCTCGAAGATTATAGTTGGATACGCGCAGTTCAAATAGTTGATTGATATACTGTGGAGATTGATTATGTAGAGCCTTATAGCTTAGTATTGCAATATCCTGCAAACGACGGTTATATTTGATATACTGTGGAGATTGATTATGTAGAGCCTTATAGCTTAGTATTGCAATATCCTGCAACCGACGGTTATACAGCGTTGCTTTGTTAGCTTGGTTTAATAAAGTCTCATAACTACTAGATCTGTCCTGGAAAACTGTCCTCAATGCCCTTTCATTTAATTTCTCAAGCTTGTTAGAATCACTCTTACGGCAAAAGTGCCAAACAGTAGAACAGTAATAGAGATATGATAATATAAATGAATTATAAAGTCTTATCTTTGATTCAGAAGGAATCAATCGCTTAAATCTATTTAGAACTGCCACTTGTCGACTGACCTTTCTACACAAATTTGCAATATGGTCATGAAAATTAAGCTTATTATCTAACGTAACACCCAGAAGCTTCATACATGACGTTTGTTGAATCGGGTTACCCATTACTGAAACTTGGAGGTCAATAGTGGATCTACCAGGCGCTAAGCCCAGACTTTGAAATTTCTTGGGGTTTGCTGTGAGGAAGTTTTAATGAAACCATTCTAATATTGAGTCAAGATCTGATTTTAACGTGTCTTCAACTCTGTCCGCATTTTGGTGACTGGTATAGAGCTGATTATCGTCAGCAAACGTATTAATTTATCCATTAGTTACATCAAAATGGAGATCATTAACAAAGATATTGAAGAAAAGTGGTCCTAAAACAGAGCCTGAGGGATCCCTCTGCTCATTTCCACCCAGTGAGAAGTTTTATCGAGGACTTTAACTCGTTGTCGTCGTTTTGTGATGAAGTTTCTAATTAGCTGAGCACTCGACTTAGATAGGCCATATGCTTGAAGCTTTGCTAGAAGCAATTCGTGCGGCAAGCTATCGAATGCTTTGCTAAGATCAAGTGCAACAACCCCGACATACTGTTTGGCATCAAAAAGGTGGTGGAGTGGGTATTTATATTTCACAACATCTTAAATATAAAACTAGGAATGATCTGAATGCCACTGAAGAGGACATAATTGAGTCTGTGTTTATTGAAATACCCACAAAAGTTAGTAAAAATATTATTGTTGGGGTGATTTATAGACCACCGAACAGTAAATTTGATGAGTTTGAAAGAGCACTGAATGAAACATTGTCCAAAATTGACAAAGAGAATAAAACGTGCTATCTCATGGGTGACTTTAACGTTGATATGCTAAAAAATGAAACGTGTGATTTTGCAAATAGACTTACACAAAATCTTTTTACATCGTTCTATTTTCCATTAATTACAATGCCTACAAGAATTACTCAACACACTGCGACTCTAATTGATAATATATTTTCGAATGACCTAGAGAAAATTAATTACAGTCAAAATGGTTTAATTTTTAGTGACATCTCAGATCATTTACCTATATTTCATATATGTGGAGTAAACAAAGAAAATACCAAAAATAGAAAAAACACTAACATAAAATATAGGAGAATGATAAATAGAGCTAACCAATTAAAATTTGTGGATAGGATTAAATCTATATCTTGGGAAAATGTACTATCAAACTCTAATGCTGGAGTTTCATTTGACAATTTCCTTAATATATTTAAAGATAATTATGACGCTAGTTTTCCACTTAAGAAAATTAATCAGAGAAAAATTGATACAGTTAAAAGTCCGTGGATGACAATGTCCATCTGTAAATCTGTACAAACTAAAAACTCACTTTATAAGAAATTTCTAAAAAATCCTACTGAGCGAAATGAAAAAAATTATAAAAGATTTAAAAATAAGTTGAAACATGTAATTAAAATTGCCAAAAAACTACACTATGAAGAATTATTCATAAAATATAAAAACGATACTAAAATGACATGGAAGACCATTAATACACTATTAAATAAAAATTTAAAAACTAAAGAATTACCTAACAAATTCATTGCAAAAAACTCAGGCGAATCAATAACAAACCCTTCAAAAATCGCTGATAAATTTAATGAATATTTTATAAATATTGGACCACAATTGGCCAGCAAAATAAATGGAAATTTGGAGACTTCAATTCAAAAATATCTTACGGGAAACTTCATGAACAGTATGTTTATAAATCCAATAACTGAAAACGAAATGATAAGTGAAGTACTTAAATTGAAAGACAATAAAAGCCCTGGGTATGAC